>PVIU01020585.1:0-33627 GCA_004026605.1 Ondatra zibethicus
TGTTATATGTAATGTTACTATGTCAAAGTTAAAGCCTTCTTTTTTGTTTAAACAGAAAAAGGGGAAATGGTGTAGGAGGGTCTTCTGTTTGTATATTGCCCTCATTGGTTAAATAAAGAAAACTGCCTTGGCCTTTTGGTAGGACAGCCCTTAGGTGGGCGGAGTAGATAGAAGGGAATGCTGTGAGAGAGAAGGCAGTAGAGCAGACGCCATGCTTCTCCAGCACAAGATGGACACTGGTTAGACTCATGCCGGTCAGCCACCACTCAAGTGGCGATACACATTAATGGAGATGGGCTAAAATAATATGTGAGAGTTAGCCAATAAGGGGCTGGAGATAATGGGCCAGGCAGTATTTAAATGAATACAGTTTCCATATAATTATTTCGGGTACCCACTGGGAGCCGGGCGGGACAGAACAAGGGGCCTGGCACCGGGAACACAGCCCGAGCCCCTCATTTGCAACATCATACACTTATAGTGTTCCCGGGGCCGGGCCCCACGTTGGGCACCAATCTGTTGCAACAAGGGGCCCAGCGCTGGGAACACAGCCCCCCATTGCAACATCATACACTTATAGTAAGAATAACAAATAAATATTTTTGAAAAAACAGTCAGGTGGAGAGCAACAGAAGAAGGCACCCAATATTGGTGTCTGGCCTCCATACGAACATGTATACATTAAGATGAGTAACCTCATGCATATGTATACATGGTATACAGTGCACACACATACATACACACACCAAACTATTTCTTACTTTAGATATATAGATATTTGATGCAAAAATGAAGAAATAATAAATAAATAGAGAGGAAAAGATTTGTTGAATAAAAAGACGATTTCTGTCTGTGATGTTTGCCCTCTTAAAATCCTTTCAAACACAGACTCTGGTACATGCGTGGGTTTTCTCCACTGTATCTATTCAGAGCAGGCTTTGCAAACTCCTTCTGAATAAATCCTTATTGTTAAAGAAATAATTGCTAGTTTGAGTAAAATCTTATTGAATGGTCTTGAATAATTATCCGGTGAGGTGTGTTTCTAAATTATTGTCTAATGTTATATACTGCGCTTTATGAAATAATTGGTGGTTGGTGAAATGCCTCAATGAAATAACTGCTTGTTTAGTGCAATATTTCACCCACATTGTTTACATTTTGCCAGTTTTCATTTGTCCTGAATCTCTTCTGGTAAAATATTTTATTCAATATTTTCTTTTCTGCCTAATGGGGAGAAGAGCTGTGGAAGCTTTGAATTACTATGCAGCTGCTTGGGTTATTGAGCAATAGAAAAGGAAGCAACGTTTCAGTCTCCAGCACACATGCTGCCGTTATTTTTATTGCGTGTCCAGTGGCAGATGAGCAAGTCCAATCTTGATGCTCACCATGCTGCCTTGTCTTGTTAAAGGACATAATAAATACAGAAGGGTACACAGTATTCTCTGGTGTGTTTCAGAGTAAATATCCTGGAAGTACAGTTTGGGATTTGAGATCAGTGTTTATGAAGGGAATGGGGAGAGGATGGGGCTGGGCAGAAAATGACAGGTGATACCAAGCCATAGTGTCTCTGCCACGGTGGCAGGGTCACGTGCTGCCTGTTAGAACTGCTGTGTCTGAAGGTGAAATAGTGCCCCCACTCCACTGGCCAGATGTTGACTGTTCTAAAGAAGGAATTATTTGGGCCCTGAAGACTGCAGCTGTGGAAGATCATGAGGGGGACATCTGGAGCCTGCTGCTGACTGAGCTCTCCACAGCTGGCCTGCAGTTCCTTTTTAAGTTGATCTGGCCATGCAGCCTGAAGTTTGCCACCTGTTGTTAAGCCACAGCTGATGATCAATTATACACAAGTTTATTGTACTCTCATTTTTCTTTGAGATTATCTAAATGAATTACTTCATAGCTGTATTTTACACTTAGGTATATTTTTTTACCAAATGGCAATTAAAACGCTATGTAACTCATGGCTGGAAAGGCAGACAATGAGAATTGGAGAATTTATTTTTTAAAAGTCTCTTTATGTTAGACAAGCATAGGTGACACTGAATTGTCTAATTTAGTCTTTGTGCCAAGGTAGTGCAAATCCTTTGTAACAAAAGAGGAAGAGTGGAAGTACTTAACACTGAAAGATAAATTGTTCCCTGACGTTTCATTTAATTGAGTCTATTCTCTTAGGAAAAGACTATTAACACTTTGATTTTCAGAGTGCAAATCCGGTGCAAAACATATATGTATAATCTATACCTCTGTATGCAGGGTTTATATGTCTACACATTTTTAAAATGTAACAGAAAATCTCTCTCTCTAGCATTCTTCAACTCTTTATTTTAGGAAGCAACATGTTTTCCACAAGGTTAAATATCAATCTGTCTAGTATTTAACTTGTAACACATGGTAGGTGTTTATAATTTTTGGCAGTTTGCCATTGCTTCAAAAGTGCCAAAGGATTTTTTTTTACAAATATTGGTATGTCTGTGGCAGGAGGTACTGTGAGAAAAATTCATAGAGGAGTGTGCGAGAATAAAGAGCTTGTTAGCATCGTCTTCCAGGTTGGTTGCACTGATCTGAAGATCAATCCACAATCTTGGAGAAAACTACCCTCTCAGGAACCTGGTCTTCTCATTGTCTCAGTTCAATATATGAATACTGTTGCTGTTTTCATTTTAAATACCCTGTGTCTTTACGAGAACTAGTTCTAAATAATAGAGATAGTATCCATTTTATTTTATATGCTGAATTATCAAGAAAATACTCTTGCTGTAGCTAAATTGATGGGCAGTATAATGTTGCAGTTTGAGTTTTTGATAACAAGCCAGAGAAATGAATGATGAGGGACTTAATGACAAAAATAAAAGATTGGAAGTAAGTTGAGTAGTGTCACTGCTCCAGAAGTAGTGGGACCTGGGAGAATTGGGCTATTGAATGAGACAGACTAAAGTCTCATGCCATAGCTGACTTTATTCAGAGACTCAGAAAATTTATGCTTTGAAGGTTAAGAAAGGTCACTTTAATAAAGTTTTCATGAGTTCAAGGTGTATGTATACAATCACAAGGACAGTCTGTATGTAGCAAAATAGATTTTTTTTCCCATAGAGGCATATAAAGGATGGTTTAAACATTTAATTGGGTAACAACGGCAAACAATATTGGATAAACTGAAGTAAACTTAAACCTACCCTGCTACACCTGGGACGAGCATGAAAACATATTCTAGGAACAATTCTGTTATTTGAAGAAACTGAGGTCACAGGACTCTTCTCTTGTTTTCTTGAAGTATTCTCACAAGCACTCAGAATTCTCAGATGACTCCATTTCTGGATTGTGTTTTGACAAGAACTTCACAGAATAAACAGGGATGACTGTACATTTGGGTTTGGAAAAGACCAAAAGAATAAGCTGAGGTATTTCTTTTCAAAAATCACATGTGGAAGTCAAAATGCTCAGGCTCTTAAACGACTTTAATTGGAAACAGTGTCCCTGCTGAAAATTAGTTAAATTAACAGGAAGTCCTGTTGGAGAAAGGTGGGCTTTTCATCCATTATGCCCTTGGGAATGAGCCGCATGTGAAGAGACATAAGAAGCAGCAGCAGCCTGACTGTAGTTGAGGTGCTTAATCTTTGAGCCAAGGAATATGCCAAGTTGCCAGAAATCACACCAGTCTAGGAAAGGGACAAAAGATTTTCAGCCTCTAGGAATCAGTTCTGCTGATGCCATGGCTGTGAACTCATACTGTCCTAAGCTGCTATCTCATCAGTGTTTGCAGTGCTTTCTCATATAATTATAAATTATATATTATAGAATTAGAACTGCCACACACAATGATGTATTCCAAGGTTTAGGTAGCACAAATTACTTTTTAAATCTCTTCATGTACTTTTCACTGTTAACAAATATATTTCATTATTTTTTTTCTAGTTTCTTGGTTTGGGTCTTTACATATTTGTTTTAATGATTCAGAGTAACTGGAGAGAAATTTCTTGAGCTAACACTTAGACAACAGTGATCAGAAGAACCTTTGCAACACAATCCTATTAAATGGGAGAGAAAACTGTGTCTCTGCCTCCTGCAATGAGGCTGTTTTATAACTAAAGAACTGATTTGGATAAAACACTGTATTGGGGTGAAGATACAGGTGCTCAGAAAAATGGTCAAAGCAGTTGTGCATATTTTAAAATAGGCTCTTGTAGTGTGTGAGCGTCATGGAATATACTGATGTGGCCTATTTATTTCTATGAAAAATTATTTACATGAAAAATGGCATAAATGATGAGGATGAGGATTAAGAGCTGACAAACAACCGATGGACAGACAGATGATAGACAAATGATAGATTATAAATTTATTAGGCAGTTGTTCCACATAAGTTGCTGTCTTGAGTACCTTATATATATGAAGACCGGTCGATTTCTGATCTGTGTTGTGCTAGAATAACTATGATATACTTTATCTTCTAGTATATTAGGTGAAAGCAAATATATAGATGTTAAGATATGCATTTCCTCAATATAGTTCATAAATTATAAAGCTGGGATTCAAGCTCCAGAAATTGGGGTGACTTGGGTCTTTACAAAGGTGAGTTTGTCTTAGCCATTACGCAAGATGGGCTGCTGGTGCCTTTCAGCTACTTGTAAAGTAACTGAGAGGTAACACAATATCCCGAAGTTGTACTGTGTTGTTAGCCTAACCCCTCTCAGAATCAGTAACTATCTTTTCCTTTTTTTCTTTTTAAAACAATTTTGTTTTACATACCAATCCCAATTCCCTCTCCCCATGTCCTCCTGTTTCCCTCACCTTGTCCCCACCCTACCCCCAATCCACTTTTCAGAGAGCATGAAGTCTCCTAGGGGAAATCAACAAAGTCTGTCACATTACTTGAGGCAGGACCAAGGCGTTCCCCATTGTATCTAGGGAGAACAACGTGTCCCTCCATAGGGAATGGGCTCCAAAGAGACAGTTAATGCACTAGGGATAAATACTGGTTCCACTACTAGTGGCCCTACAAACTGCCCAAGCCACACACCTGTCTCCCACATTCATAGGGTCTAGTTCAGTCTTATGCAGGTTCCCCAGCTGTCAATGAGTTCCCACTTACTTGGGTCAGCTGTTTCTGTGGTTATCCCCATCATGGTCTTGGGTTCCTTTGCTCATAATGTAGCAAAAAAAAAAAAAATCCTCCCTCTTTATGACTAGACTCCTCTGCATCTGCTTCTATCAGTTACTGGATGAAGGTTCTATGGTGACAATTAAGGTAGTCATCTATCTGATTACAGGGGAAATGCAGTTAAGTTACCCCCCTCCACTATTGCTTAGATTCTTAGCTGGGGTCATCCTTGTGGATTCCTGGGAATTTCCCTAGTGTCTGGTTTCTTGCTAACCACATAATGGCTCCCTCTTTCAAGGTATCGCTTTCCTTGCTGTCCCTCTCTGTTCTTCACCCAACTTGGCCTTCCAGATCCCTCATGTTCTCCTCCTGGTTCAGCTTCTCCTCTCCCCACTCCCCATCACCCTCCTCCTCCCCCAAAGCTGTCAGTTTTCTAAGAACATCTTGTCTATTTCCCCTTCCTGTGAGGGTGGAAATCCATGTATGCCTCTCTTAGGGTTCTCTTAGTTTCCTGTCTTCTCTGAGGTTGTGGACTGATCCTTTTGCTAGTCAAATTTGAGTGATTTATGTGTTCTGATTGCCTCAGGTAAAACATCTCCTTTCTGGAAGAATGAACGCGATATGGTAACATTCACTGGGCAGTGAGCTGGTTATTTCTAAGCACCCAATGTATTACAAACCACAAAAGATTTTCTATAAAATCTGCAGTGCTAGAGCATTTATTATCATTTATAGCTCCCAAGCCTTTTGGACCCCCTGACTATTAGCACATACTTTCTAAAAATGGGGCTGATAATTTATGCTTTGTGTGCTTAGCTGTGTTGCTGGTGCACACACAATGGTTTTAAGTAAAATGTATATATTTTAACTTGACAATGTAAAATATTTTATTAAAGATTTCCCTCCATGAGATTAGTAACTTCATGTATTGACTCAGCCAATCATTCCTTTCAATTTTACCATGTGCATTCCTGTGCACATAAGAACCATGCAATAGAGAGCAAGCCTTGCTCTGGTGTTCCAAGAGCCTAAATGACATAAGGTCATTACAAACTGACAGGCTCTTTAATGAGTTAAACAGGGATTTTTCAAAATGTGATGTATTGATAGAGGATCTATTAACATTTGGGGCAGGTATCTCCTTTTAGGGAGCTCTGTTTTGTGCTAATAAAATACTTATCAGAGCTTCTGGGAATTGTTCACTGAATGCTAACAACATTCTCCTGTCACACTCTGATAAACAGCAATGCATCTATAAATTAAGGGATATCTATTGGGGGAAGGAGTGAAGTTGAAACCAGTTGAGATGCAATGGGTAAAATGAACATTTCTCTGCAGACTTGATGAAAAATGTGATCTCTAAACTGAGACCTGCTTGCTAAACCACAATTGGCCAATTGAAGAGTAAAGTAAATGATGAAAAATATATTTTTCATGAATCTCAGAAGCAATGTCCTGAAAATTCAAACATTAGGGATTAACTTGATTTTCTTTTATATTTGACTGTTTTAGAATTGAAAGGTCAATAAAACAGTCTGCTACCTTTGAATATGCACTATCTTTTTTAAACTATAGATTCCCTCCCTTCCTCCCTCCCTCCTTCCATCCATTTCTTCCTTTGTTTCTTCCTCCCTTCTTTGCTTCTTTCTTGTATTCATTTGAGACTGCTATGGAGCATATTTTTTTTCAAATATCATGTTTTCTACTTAATATATCTACCAAAGGCAAACTTAAGTATTAAGGGGTTGCTGTAAGTAGATAAGATGGTTCTGACTCCCCAACAATTAAAGCAAAGTGACCTTCCTAACAAGAGAGAAAATGTGATGATTTCATATTCATGAATAAAACAAGTGCTTATTAAAGTTTCAAAATTGTGGCACCTTTTAAAGTTTAAGAATTCTGAAATACATTGAAAGTATCAGAAGCATAGTTTCTTATCTTACTCTAAAATTGATACAGGATTGTCGAAAAGTACCTAGAACCACGGGAGTACTTAGAACTCTGTGTGTACCCTTTAAAACTGAGAGCTTAGATACAGATGTCTGGAAGTGGATTGTATCACAGAGCTTTTCTGAAGCTGGGCAGAGATGTACACAGTAGTAATATTTGTAGAGGATCAGAGAGTGCATTGTCTATGACCAGAGAAGCCAGGTGCAGAAAATGGCTCTGGACCTCTCTTCTTGACTTCAGTTATTTTTCATTACCAAGATCAGCATCTCTCCAACTTCCCAGGAAACTGTACTTCTTTTGTATCAGACCAATCAAAGCCCAGGGTAGAGTGCTTACAGAATGTGTCTGGCTTCTTGCAAAATCCAATATGAAACCTTACTAGGATTTCATTTGCTACTTCTTCGGAGTTTCATTCATTCATTTACCCTTTGTAATATCCTTATCTATCTGGAGATGGCAAAGTTTCTGCTAGAGAATTACAAAGCCTAAACATCATTTTTCTTAACTCCATTTTATGAACAGTTCCCCTTATTTGTTTGGTTTGGGAAAACTAGGTATAAAATATAAATGCCACATTTATTTTGCTTCCACCTCCCTGATTTTTACTGACTTTATGCATGGTTTGAGAGAAAGTAATGATGCTTTAAGTTTGGGGCTCAAGAGTAAGAAATGATTTAACAGGGTTTCATTCTTATCTGAGATAGTTTAGTATAATATGATAAATCACTTTGTTATGTTTTGCTTATCCCAAGTTATGTAAAGCTGAATGTACAATCTACTTTCTGTATCTTCAAATCTGTAGTTTGTGAGGGTTAATCTTCATTGTTAATGTGATTTGAGTTGGAATCACACAAAAGATACACCCTGGGAAGGCCTGTGAGGCAGTTTCCTGCAAGCTTGAACTAAGCAGAGTAAAGCCATCATAAATGTATAAATGTGGAGGCTTCATTCCATGAACTCGGGGTCCAGGGTAAATAGAATTATCCATTTGATGTATCTTGTCTCACAATTAGGAAATAATTTTGAGAAAAGAATGGATCATACCTCTTTTTTTTTTATCTCCCCCATCTCCAGTGCCTAGCATAGCACACGACCGACTAGTCTCTCACAGGCATATATGCAAAATTTGATACTATCATCTTTCTCCTTTATTCTAATTTTTAATGTTTCATGACAGCATGCGATGTGAATGTTTTTAAGCCCTTGTTGCTATATTTAGCATCTGAGATTCTGCAACCAAGACACATTTCTTAGAACTTATTAGAAGGAAGCAATTAACTTTACAATGTAAACAATTCCAGGAGATAATAGCTGTAAGAATCCATGTTTTTGTGTTTAAGATAATTTTAAAACAAAGGCATATGTTAAGTATTTCCATTTGGACATTAGTGATCATTACCCCATCCCCAGTAGAAATGATTGTATTTCCTATGAACAAAGGCTCTACGGTGTTCCTGTTCACCCCATCTATGCTTCCACAGGAATCACACTGGCTTAGATACTGACTTGAGTTTAGTGGAATTCATGACCACATCGAGTTCCCTTCTTCCTTTCTCCTTGTGAAGATAAATCTCAAAGAAACAAATATGTGATCCAACCCAAGACTTATATATGTTTAATTATAAATGATACCATAGATTCAGTCATATTTTGTAGTTTTAACTGATTTTTCATAAAATCAAAGTAAGGTTTAGTTTCTGAACATAATCACAGAAAATATTATTTATTCTTCATATTATTATTCCATGACAGAAGAATAAAGCTGAGTTACTAGCCAACATTATTTAATTTATATCTCTTAGGTGTTCAGAAGACAGGATATCTAACACAGGAGTCAGTTGTATACTTTACACTCTGGTGAGTGTGTAAAACTTTCAAGGGACTGAAAACAAAGGGCACTGATTACTCCAAGGAACACAGAATTCAGAACATGTTGCTTCTCCCAAATCTACTACCTTCTACATCCTGATATTGTGTTTTACTGAAGTCCCTCATTTATTACTGCATAGCATTCAAGTGGAATATGGTTCACAAATCCAAGTGCAACTTATAAGACAAACTTGCAGACAGGCGAAAATACTAGCCTTCTTGTGATGGCTTTTTCTTTTTCTATTTTTTGATCCATCCATGATATTTTATGATTGCCTTCTCTGTTTTTGGCAAATATTTAACTTCTTTTTCCTTTTACTTGTCTTTGAGAGGTTCACTAACCCTAGGGGAAAGAGAAAACATGGACAACCAATTATGTTACCAAACTTTGAAAGGTCAGAAATGTAGAGGCTATCTGAGGGAGAGTGTAAAAGCCATTAGCAGGCTGATATCTCATTTGGTGGCTAACAATCCGAGGGGAATACCAAATGGCTCATCCCCACACAAATTGCTTAGAAGTAAAGGATTTTAATGAGAAAAGAATAATGTTATCAATTTCTTCTGTTCTCATTAAACACCAAAGGCTGTAATATAGAGTCCTTCTTGGAATTTATGCAAAGCCAGTGTGAAAAAAAAACATAAAGAAGGGACGAAGCAGACAAATTAAATTAAAATAGAGCATCAGGATGGCTTATTCAAGCAAATATATGTATGATTTCCAATTTTTAAAAAACTTAAATAATAAACCTGGTTCTAATTTATCTCCTCATCTTATGTCACAACTGTCCTACAAGAAGCCTAGGGGGAGAGTACCAGCATCTCTATTCTCAGATTACTTTGTCCATTTCTATGTTTCCATCTTTGCTGTTACTCCTTTTTTATATCTTCATTGTTTACATACATGAAAGTCTAATTGCTTTTTAGAAAAACTAGTCTTGTGTGTCCATTATGAATATAATGCAGAGTCACCTTACTTTCACGGAATCCTTCCCTATCATGCTGGAGATATCTTTGTTGGCAGTTGAATGTAAGTAGGTTTAAGACATCATCCACATATGTCTCAAGGTTCCAATACATTAGATCATTCACTCATCCGTCAGTTAAAAATCTTTGTACACATATTTTACACCAGACAGAGCCAGAATCCCATAAAAAATGAAAGAAGTTCTTATGATTGATTAGATCATGAGAATAAATGCGTCAGTGGAGGAGAAAGCAACTCACACATATCGTGTGGAAGAAAGAGTGAAGGATGCTACTAGGAAGAGAAGAGGACTGAGAGAAGAGACCATGATTGTCAAAAGAGATGTTTGATAGATGATCGAGATGTGTGGAAGACAGGAGCTGGTGGCAGGAAGAAGGGACAACATAACCAATGGTCATACTGTAGTTCTGTGTCCATGAAAGGTCACGAAGATTTGAGCAGAGAAACCACATTGTGTAATATGCAGCAGGAATTAGATGAACTAATATTAGGGCTGGTCATATGAGAACTCATGGAATCCTTGATACATCATGGAGAAGCTTCATGCTGATCTTCAGGTGATGGGAGCTTCTGTGATTTTGTACATATTGAAGAAAGCTGATCACATTTGTGTTTCCTGTAATCAACTGGGCAGTGATATATAGGAAGAATAGTAATGAGACAAGGCCTGAGACATGAACAAGAGTTAGGGACTCCTGTGTGTCCACATGAAAACTGGTTAGACAATGAATTGATGTGAATAGAGATACAAGAGATATGATAAATTATATGAAGATAAAAATCTGGAGAACTTTTGAATTATTGATAAGAAGTGCCAAGTCTTGTACTCTCTTAAGCACTTTCATATTGTATTGCTAATATTTGCTAAGTAGAATTGAACTTTCTACTAGACTATGTAAAGAGGACTAGATTTGATTAGTGAATCATTCATGTATATATTGCAATATCAATTGTGGCATGAGTTGTAACTCATTTTGGTAGGGGACTTGCCTAGCATATGCAAAGCCATTGATTTGGTCTCCGTTACCACATATAGCAGGGCATGGTGACTCATGCCTGGAATCCTAGAACTTTGGAAGTGGAGGCAGGGAGAGCAGAGGTTCAAGGTAATTGTTGAGTTTCAGCTAGCCTGGGCTACTTGTGACCCTTCCTCAGAGTACCTAACCATAAACATATGTCACACTGAACCATAATAATGTTTGTGATTGAACACATACTAATGAAAAATAAGCTATTAGCAAATAATGCTCCCAAAAACTTGTTCAAATTCTCATTTCCTCCTGAAATGCAAGGGCAAATTTATTGCAGAGATTATGTGATTTATGCAGGATATTGGAGGTTTTTGTGAGGAGGTTATGTCACAGTCTTATAATGCTATGGCATTAAATTTTCATAACTAGATTTTATTGAAGGTATGGTTTGACATATAACTTTTTTTTCATTAAGTATGCTAGTATAAGGTTGATATCTTACCTAAAGGAATCTTAAAACAGTGCATCTGTGTACCAGATACTCTAAGAGATCACAGATAGACATTGTTGTTCCATTCTGGATTAGGGCACTAAGTCATTAAATAAGAAGGACATGCCAAGGTTAGGGGAAAAGTTGATAATTCCACTTACAATATGTTCAAGCTACTGATGGAATAGAAATAACCACCAGGTGAATTGTGACATCCTTCCATTTTCCCATCCCCCATTAAAGGTAGTTATAACAGTGATTTTGATAGTACACATTAAGTAGGAGCTGAAGTATACCTTCATATTTATTTAGGAAGAACAATTACTCCAGAAACAGACACATGCAAATCACCATTGCAGGTGTCTTGAAATTCATGAATGAAAATACTATTTTAATGAGAAAGTTTAATGTTAGCTTTAGGTTACACAGATACCTTGTATTAAAACAAACAAAACAAAGTGCTAGAGAGATGGTTTAGTGGTTAAGAATGTGTACTGCTCTTACAAAGAACCCAGGTTCAGTTTCCAATACCCATGTCAAGTAGTTCACAAACGTCTCTGACTCCAGTTCCAGAAGATACCATGCCCTCTTATAGCCTCAACTGGCACCTGTACACATGTGTGCTCGCACATGTACACACACATACACATCGTAAAAGTAATTTTTTAAAGGAAAAAGATCACAATGCAAGTTTAACAAATACAGATAAACAGGCACTATTTATTCTAGATTATTTAACCACTCTAGAATAATAAAAGAAATCTACAGAAATAGAAACTGTAGAAAAAATGTAAACTCATGGAGATGCAACAGTCCACTTACAGTGATGAATGGGTCAAAAAATTAAGAAGCAAATAAAAATTCTTACAAAAAAATGAAAACTGAAACCACAGTATACCCAGATCTATGTATACAAGAAAATAATTCCTAAAAAGGAATTTTATAGTTAACAAATTCCTACATTAAAATATTAGGGAGGTTTTGATATAAACAGTACAATGATCCAACTTAGGCTTAGAATTAGAAGTAGGCAAACACAAAGTAAGTAGTTGGAAAGAGATAAGTAAGATCAAGGCAGAAATTAATAAATTAAAAGAATGCAAAATCAATAAAATGATGATTTGGTTCTTTGAAAAGGTAAATAAGGCCAACATACTCAAGTAAACTAATAATAAGAAAGAGAGCAGACCCAAATTAATAAAATTAAAAATTACCATGGATTACAAAGAAATTTTTAAAATTAATGTAATTTACCTTAAGCATTTATAAACTGTAAAATCTAAAAGAAATGGATGAATTTGTAGGTGTTTATGATATAAAAATTAACCCAGATATATAAGTAATGCTTATACACAAACCAGATATAACCACAACAAGATAGGAAATTAAACATCAGACTAAGCAAGTAAGTCAGTCTCAGACAGAAAATATTATCAGTATTTTAATTTTTAAATTACAGACTTTTCAAAATTTGTACATAAAATTATGTATGTATGTGACATGACATTTAAGTGAAGTTGTCAGATAGGAAAAGAATGGGATTAATAGAAGTGAAGGGTTTGTAAGAAGGTATGAGGAGAATAAAATCATAGTACATTATAGAATTGTGTGAAAAATTTTTTAGAAAAACAGTGCAACACATAGTGATTATACACTGTGGTGGTTTGAATAAGAATGGCCCCCATAGGCTCATATATTTGGATGCTTAGTCATCAGGGAATGGCCTTGCTCAAGAAGAATTAGGAGGTATGACCTTATTGGAGTAGGTGTGGCCATGTTGGTGGAAGTGTGTCACTGGGGGTGGGCTTGGATGTTTCAAAAGTCCAAGCCAGACCCAGGGTCTCTCTCTGTCCATTGCCTGCCAATCAGGATAAAGAACTCTCAGTTACCTTTTTAGTACCAAGTCAGCCTGTGTGATGCTATTCTTCTTACTGTGATAGTGATAAACTAAACCTCTGAAACTGTAAGCAATCCTCAGTTAAATACTTCCTTTTTGTAAGAGTCACTATAGTCATGGTGTCTCTTCATGGCGACAGAACAGTGACCAAGACATATATTAATAAAAATAGAAAGTATTTTAAATGCTTTCTACCAGTCTGAAAAAGAACCTTCTCCTTACATGTGCTAATAATGCTTGACTTCTGAATGTACAACTTTAGTAATGATGTTGTGCTGTAATATATTTCTTTGTGGATAAAAATTGGCCTTGTGACTTCTTTGGTCAATGGTATGCAATCAAAGTGATGGTATGGCAATTGTGAGCCTAGGTCCCAGTTGGTCTTCAGTGACCTTGTTCCCTCTTGATCATTAAAATTTAACAGAAGTCAACCATAGGATGGCCTTCTAATATATTTATACAAACAAGCACAATAGAAACAGCCTCAGTAAATCTTCCTAAACAAGATAGTCCCAAGCTATTAAGCCACAGGGTCAGAAACTCACGTCAACACGTTTGTCACAGCACAGTGGAACTGCATATCCATCTCACAGAGCATAAGAGCACGTGTTTCTGTGTTAGGCCATTGTGTCATGATCTGATACAGTCAGGTATGGCATTCTTGAGGATCAGGCAATTTTCAGGTCACAGATCAAAACATTCATCAAAATCCAATAAGTAAATAGAATCAGTAAATCCCCTCTAAAGAGCCACATGTCTGGTTCACTGATTGGGTTAAAGATACTCAGGTGGAGCCAGTGGAGCATGTGGTGTATTTCCATGTAGTGAAATGTTTATGACAGAATCTGAAACAAGGCAACTAAGGCCAAGACTTAAGCAACAGTAAAATTTCAAATTTATATTTTTTTGGCAGTTAAGAGTTTTCTATATGACAAAATAACCTATTTAATTTAATGCCTACAAAAGATGTTCCTCGTAGGGAAAAAAATATCCCTCTTAGTGAGTAACTACAAGAGTGAGGGCACGGACTTGAGTCTTTGCCTCTAAACTGCCCTCACATTAGGGTCTCACTATGCTTCATTTATTGATGTTCAAAAATGAGATGATAATGCTCTCTTTCAAGCGTCAGAGCAAAGATTAAATAAGATAATGCATGGAAGCACTGAGTCATTAGTGCTATTACAAGTTTAATTATGATTTTATCCTCAGAGCTCTAGATTTCCTTGGCAGGCTGTATTTTCTTTCTGGAACCTTGCAGTCTCTGTAATCCTTGTGGACTCTGGGGATCATTCTTTTATTAGAGAGTCTTTGGTCATCTTTATATTTGCAGGAAAACCACAATTCTACCCTGACCTGGTAGCAGGTGGACTGGTCAGGGCTCTTTTTCCTCTTTCCAGTGCACTCAGTGGGAAGATCTGGTAAAAAAATAGAAACTCCCCATGGAAAGGAGGACTCATGGTTTTCTTTGATGTAGAAATTTGCCACAATTTAAAAGTAATGTAAAGAAAATACTCATACGTGATGCAATGGAAAGCCGTGACATTGAAAATGTCTTTTGCATGTGTCAGAACACATTCTAGGAAGTTCCTTACTTCAAATTCCCTCTCCCACAAGTTTCCTGATTGGAAGAGTAATCCCACATGGTCTTGGAAGACATTCATATTAAGAAGAGCAGTGGTCACAGACATTGCAAGTTCTACCTGATAGAATGTCAGGGAAGCTGGGGCATGGGAGGTCATCAGACCTCATCTAAACTTTCCTTTTTACAGTCATTGCTTGATTGCCCCAGGGACTGAAAAGTCACCGTCTAAGAGTAAAGACTATACTGTTGTGGAGAAAATTAATGAGTTAATAATGCTCTATAATTTAATTTACCGAAAGTTAGTGTTCTGGTTTAAGAAATGCACCACACCAAACTTTTAACGCTGCTTTTCTGGCTTCTTACAATGGATGTTTTTTGGTGAGTTGGCTGCTCCATAGCTGAAGAGATGGCTCAGCAGGGAAAGACACCTGCACCAGGCCCAATGACCTAAGTTCCATGTCTGAGACCCACATGGTAAAAAGAGATAACTGGCTCCTGCAACTCTTTCTCTGATCTCCACACATGTGCTGTAGCATGGGCACAAAGACAAAAACACACAGATATACCAAATAAATAAATAAGATAAAATAAAAATTAGTACCAACATGTAAAGAGAAGGTATCCATTTACTAGGTGATATTGCACTGAAAATGTCAAATCAGACCATGGATAGATCATCTGACCCATAAAATCTAACAGGTCTCTTTGAAACATAAAACAGACATTACAGAAGTTCTTTAAAAATTAAATGGATGGCAGCAGAACCAACAGAGACAGTGACCTGAGCTCGTGGGAGCTCACAGACTGGATTGACAGCTAGTGAGCATGCATGGGACAGACCTAGGCCCTCTGCATGTGTATGACATTTGTGTAGCTTGGTCTGTTTGTCTGAGTCCCAGAAGTGGGATTAGTACCTGTCTATGGAGCTTGAACTGTTTTTTTTTTTAAATCTATTCCTCATCCTGTGTTGCCTCATCCAGCCTTGATATAAGGGAGTAACTTGGTTCTACCTCAGATAGGTGTGTTAGCTTTGTTGATACCTGTGGGAGGCCTGCCCCTTCTCCGAATGGAGATGGGGAAGTGGATAGGGGCAGGAGGAGGGATAGGGTGGAAGGAAAGGAGGGAGAGGGATACTGTGGTCAGTATGTAAAATAAAAAAATTGATTAATAAAAATAAAAGGCCTGACAGCACTGGACAAGCATTGCAACACCCTAACTAACCATTGTACCTAGCTTAGTATGTGCTGACTCTTCCTATATGACCTTTTTTGTTTGTATTTTGTTAAAAGGTTTTTTTTTTCATTTTATATACCAGCCTTATTTCCTCCTCCCTGCTTCTTCTGCCCCTACATCACCTATCCCATCCCCCATCCATCCTCAGAAGGGATAAGACCTCCCTTGGGGAGTCAACAAAGTCTATATGACTTAAAAAAAATTGTTTTATTACATTTTGTTGTTGTTGGTGGTGGTGGTGGTGGTGGTGGTGTGTGTGTGTGTGTATGCTCCTGGGGTGTATAGGAGTACTCAGTGCTCCTATATAGATCAGAAAAATTTGTAGAGTTGGGTTTTTCTCTCACCTATGTGGTTCTTGGGGATTGATCTTTGGTCATCAGGCTTGGGTGGCAACTGTCTAACCCACAGAGGAATCTTTCTAGCTCCTTGCACAAATCTTTACTCTAGGTTTTTGCAAACTGCTAAATACATATCTCTTTTAATAATGTCACTTGCACAATATTTTGAGACTCTTACTACTATGTTCCTGTGTTAAAAAGCTCTCTGTATTTGCAACCAAGACAATCATATGCAAACTACCTAATCTGTGGTGATAAAATTCACTGAATATTAGAATTATCTGGGAATTCTCAAAATATGTAGCTAGACCAATCTTCAGTTACTAAGTAAATACTTTGGATAGAATACTGATTTGTCACCTGCACATTCTCTTACAGTTAGAACACTGTCATTTTAAAGAGAAAAGAAAACAAAATCAATAGACTCCTCAAAATAAGAATAGATGGCAAATACAAAATCAACCCAAGGGTATTTTTGTACATGTTTTGTCTCATATTGCTTTGTTTGGGCTTTTTTTTTTCTTACTGGTGTTTTGCTTGTATATTATGGTTTCTGACTGAAGTGTTTTTGTGGATTTTGCTTGTGTTTGTCTTTTTCTGTGTGCTTTCTTCCTTCTTTCCTTCCTTCCTTTCTTTTTTCTTTCCTTCCTCCCTTTCTTTCTTTCTTTCTTTCTTTCTTTCTTTCTTTCTTCCCTTTTGTTTGCTTTCTTATTTGTTTTATAAAAAAGGCAGAAAGAGTTAGATGGGGAGGTAGGGAGGAGCTGGGGAAGTGGGAAAATCTACTAATAAAAAAGAATAGACATAGACTTAAAAATAGATTACAGAATCCATTCCCATGACTAATGAACTGAGTTTGATCCTTTCAATCCACATGGTGGAAGGAGAGAGCCAGCTCCAAAATTTGTCCTCTTATCTCCACACATACGTGTGTATGTGTATGTGTGCAAATATACACATAAACACATACTAAAGGAATAAGTGTAAAAAAGTAAATTGAAGATAGGAAGTAGATTGTACCAACCATTTCCTTCTGATGCATAAGTCCATGCGAGTGGGCCAGCTCTCTCTACACTAAGCATTCTGGCTAATGCTTGGATCATTTTAATGTGGTTCCAGGAAGAGCTGCCAAAGGCTGGATGCTGCTACTTGGCTCTCAGTGTGCTCTCTTGTTCTGTTCTCTGAGTACATGGAAGGAAAAATGATCAGCTGACAAGGGAGGTGATGCAGGTAGCCAGCAGTCCTGAAGTGCATTCTCCTGGGGTTCATCCAAGACGATGTGGTGATGAGAAAGTTTGGAACACATTCAAGGATTAGCCTTGTATTATAATGGCTTAACTCAACCCAACTCAGGATTAGACCCAAACTGAAGGCTACATTTGTGCTGAACTGCCTCTTCTTGACTTATGGGTTGTAGTTTCAAAGACAGTAATTAAACTCTTCTCACGAAGCCAGCTTTAAGCACCTCCTAATTCTCCTAATTAAAAAGTGCCTGCTGTGCCAGTTTCAGCAGTAAATCATTTCTGGTCCCGTGTCTTGCTCTCATGTACTTGTAGTCTGAGAAAGTCTGCTAATCTGATGGAACCTTCTGTGTCTTTGAGCAGTGCTTGTTTTCTTGGCATTCACACTGCTGTTTTGTTTGCTACTTTCCACCATCACTGATTTGCATGGGTGGCAGAGTTCATAATTTGTTCTCTACTTTATTGAATTTGAACTTCATCCTCAGCTCTGTGTGAGATGAGATTTTAAAACAAATTGCAATATAAGCATCGCCATTATGATAACATATAACACTTATTAAATGTTTACTCTATGTCAGGCACTGCTCCCATTTGATTCTTAGAGAGTCTATCATGGGGTCACAATTAAAGCAAGTGTAGCTAGGTTATGGAGGTTGCAGATCTAAAGCCTTTCTCTGTTTTTTTACTGACCTTGTATTAATGTATTCTAACTTCATCAGTGAGATTTTTAGGATGATCTGTCATTCCTTCTCCTCTTGTCCTTATTCAGCATGCAAGCTTTGGTCTTCTCTCACAATCACAGAGTTGAAGAAGTTTTGGTAATAATCAGGACAACCCACTCTCTCTATTCTATCTACAGTGTGTTTCTCCAGAGATGGTCATGAAAGGTAAAAGTCTTTGAAGGAAAGAGTGATGGGTGAGTCTCACAAGAAGATCAAGCTACACAATCATAATATATATGCAGACTTTCTCTGACACCTTTGCCTGACTTAGGGACACCTTTCCTTCTACTGGGTTGCTTTGCACACACAGCTTTAATATGAGGGGAGGTGCCTAGTCATATTACAACTTTATATGCCAGGTTTGATTAATATCTCTGGGAGGCCTGCCCTTTTATAAAGGGAAACAATGGGGAAGTGGACTGGGGTGGGGGAGGTGGTGAGAGGGACTGGGAGGAGCAGAGGGAGAGGAAACTTCATTTGGGATGTAATATATGAGAGAATAAAAGAAATTAAAAAAAGGAGTGATAAGTGAGACTTCATGTTGATACAGCAAAAACTAGAGAGAAGATGGTTATGAACTGTTGGTAGAATGTTCATTGATAAAACATAATAATTGGCATTTGGAAGAATGCTTAAAGGACTCAAACAAACAAACAAAAGCTAATTTATGAGTCTTGCCGAGGCCCCTTGGTGCCTGTCATTTCAGGAGATGTAAACCTGGATATCTGAAAGGACAGTCTACATTCAAGCTGCAAATGACGATAATGGGTTTTTAATCTGACTGCTACCTCTTGTATGTACAGTCTGTTCTTGGTTTACTCACATTTGTAATGAGGCAAAGCCTACCCAGTGTTCCAACCTTCTGATCTAGTTTTAATGATTGAGTAATACAATGTAAATAAAATATTTTAATACGTGTAATGTGCCCTTGAGGAGAGATGAGGCATGAAAAGAATTGATGAATGATTTTTCAAATGTAATACATGAAGGATGGAGCTGAGGTTTCAGAAAGGACTAAAACAAGTTATTTTTCGGTCTTCATAGTATGAATTTTTGGACCTTCCTCCTAGAATGATCCCATTAAAATGACTCAATTGTAAATATCTGCCAGTCTATGTGAGCACTTCTTTTCCAATTATAGAGCTAGAGGACCCATTCTGAGTACTATTATTTCAACTTGAATTTGAATCTACCCTGGACCAGTCCATCAGAGCAGAGCCAGCTATAGTGGCTGTCAGCAGGACTACTAGGAGCTAACATCTCTGAGTAGAGGGAATACATTTAACCATATACTGCAGCAGTAAGGACAAAGCAGAGGTCAGGTCAGAGGAGTCTGGAAGGAAGCCAAGAGAGGATAACCATATTTTCTGTCAACAATTGGAGCTGATGCTGAGAGAGGTTTGTGTTTTTAGTTTAGCAGCAAGGATTTTAATGTTAATCTGCAGAATCAATTATCTGCATATGGATGCACTTATAATCCAACCTCACTTTATGAGTTCCTATTGGTAGTGGAGATTTTCAAAAGGTGGTGTATAGAAGTTGCCTGCTTGCCATAGAAGTTTACCTCAAATATACAGAAAATAGCTAAGAGAGGGGAGCTAGTGAATCATGATGATTTTCAAATGTGGATTTTAGTTATCATTTGAAACTGCAGTTTTGTGGAAGTCTTTAAAAATAACCTAGACATCTTCTTGAAAACATCCTGCTAATTAGAAAGAAAACCTTCACTAGGTGTAGCTGACTTCCATTTGCAGGCTGTGAAATCAGTAGTGCCTATGTACAAGTTATATATCATTAAAGCATTAGACATACATATTAGACCTTTGGCAATTGTCTTATCACTGTGAATCTCACACTGTGTCTGTGGAATGACAATCAGACAGTATGGCAGGGCTGTAAGGATGAATTGAGGAGATATAATTAGTTTAGCACAGTGTCCTGGTGTAGGAAAAGAACAACAAGTGCCAGCCGCTGTGACTAATTAAGTCCGCAGATGACTTCCCAGTCCCTTAACTTTAAAGGTGAGGAATGATGAATTTTCTTTTTTTGGGGGGAAATGGTAGTGTTCAAAGTTTAGTAACATGGTTTTCCTATTTCACAAAGCAGAGACCAAATCCATTTGAAGACTGATGGACCCAATTCATCTTGCCTCTATGACACGTTTAATAAATTAAACTGAGGCACGCATTATTATTATTGTTGTTGTTGTCACTTTAAAGTTTCTTTTTATTTATTCTTTGTGTCTTTCACATCATAAATCTCTATCCCATTCATTTCCCACCCCTGGGTATCCACCCTCTCTGTCCTTACAGCATCCCTCCACTGCCCTCAAGAAATTTAAGAGTAAAAAGAAAAAATAAAAAGGAAGGGGAAACTCTCATAATGGAAGCTATAGTGTGTCACACAGTAAACCCTTTTGATCGTTACTTGTAAATGTTCATTGCAAAGAGTCATTGGCCTGGTTTGAGGCCTCTAATTTCGGCTGCACTATCGCTGCTGGGCCTTTACTGAGATCTGGCTTCATGGGCAGAAAAGAGAATCCCCCACTCATCAAGGCCTGAGGCTGTCGCGAGAGCTGTCTTAAAGGTCTTAAGAGCAGGAGAGCTGGCCCTGCCCCTAGTCTGTTGTGGCTCTTGGGAGAGCGCCCCCTGAGCCAGGCCGGGACAGGACAGGAGGGCTGGCTCTGAGGGTGTAGGTATGGGAGAAGAGGGCCAGAAAGCTGGCTCTGTCCCTGCTCCTGGCTGCGAGGGGTGAACTAGCCAGGCCAGTTCAAGAGAGCTCACCCTGGTGGTGAGGAAAAGGGAGAGCATAGGATGGGCTTATCAGACCAATCCTGCAACTAATCAGGCTCAGAACCAGGGTTATGGGTTGGCCCACCCCAATACCCACACCGGCTGTAGTTTTCTGGAACATGTGAAGGGGCCAGTCCTGCAGATCCAAAGCTGCAGGATTTCCACAACACAGGGCAACAACAGGGTAACAAAGAGGAGGCACACATTGCTAACTATGTTTTAGATGGAAGTCTGAAGTTCTTTCTTAGTAGAACTAAGATGGATGTGCAGTCTGACATGCGCCCTCCAGGACTTCTTCAAGAAGGGATGAATTTCCCGCTTTGCTGGGATGAGGTGAGCAGAGTCTCTGTCAGCTCCGTGAAGGTTTCCTGAGCCTGCTTTCCAAAGCTTTGTTCCCAAATCTTTGCCACGTGCCCGACATCCAGTGAGTAGGTAAGTATAGTCTGCCTGCAGGGTGGTGGAGACCAGTTACCTAGCATTTTCTCTTTGTTTTCCAGCCCAGCTCCCTCTTCTTTGCCTCTCCAGGTGTCAACTTCCTTTAAATATTCTACACATCACACATTTTCACCATCTGATTCCAAAAACCTCAATCTGTGAGGAAGATCTAAATTCGAACAATAAACAAAACAGAACCCAAACTTCTGTTCTATTTAAAACTTAAGTAATTTTGCAGCGCCACCATGCCATCTCAAGTATCAGAAGGAGCCTGCAATCAGGGAGAGTTAAGCATTTTAATTGCATGGGTGTTGGTTGCTGAGGAATAGACAATGAGATGGGGCAGGGGCTAGGTTTGTAGGCATCACCAGGACCAACTGGCAATTAACCCTGCTCCTCTGGAGCTCACTGCTCAAAATGATTATTGTGGTTGTTTTTCATAACTTCAAATTTGTCTCACTTGCAGAGTCTGTAAGTTGCTTGTTATTTCCCTTTGTGTTTCCTCTTTATTGTCCGTGGCCATTTTCTTCGTGTTTTCTGTCTTTCTGAATTTTCTGAACTTCCAGAAAAGTTCTAGAATGTTTACATAAACATTTTTCTTAGACTCATAGGAATGTCTGATACAAAAGCTGTCCAAAAACACATATCATGTAGTTGGAGATGTAAATGCTATGGATGTTATATTTTTCTAAAAGTTCCATTTGAAATGGGGTTTGTAATGTACTTTATATTTTTAAAGAATATTATGGTTATTCATGGAAATATAGCTCATTTCTTTTCACCATTGATGTCACTGAATAAATAAATAAATCTTATTGCAGATCATCATTTTTTAATTTTTTATAATTACAAAGAGTCCTATATTTATCATTTCTGTGCTCATCCTTTTTAATTTGTGATAGCATTTATTTTTCCAGTTTTCCCCATCAATCTTTTCTATTTTTGATTATTTCTTTTATTTTTAACACTCTAATATAATTACATTATTTCCTCCTTCTATTTCTTTCCTCCAAACTTTCCCACATATTCTTCCTTGTTCTTTCAAATTCATGGCCTCTTGCCTCATTAATTGTTGTTATATGCATATATATAGAAACATATATATACATAGATACACATATATACATAGATACATACATAGATACATATAGATACATAGATACACATATACACATAGATACATATATACACATAGATACACATATATACATAGATACATATAGATACATAGACACACACACATATATAGATACATATATGCATAGATACACATATATACATGGATACATATATACATAGACACACATAGATACATAGATACATATAGATACATAGACACACACATATAGATACATATATATACATAGATACACATATACATATATATGTATATTTAAGAATACAATATATTTAAAAAGATTCTAATATCTGGAGGATAAGAGCATTTGCTATAAGTGTGTGTATATATATATTTTATATATCTGCATATGTATTATTAAGTACAATCTGCTCAGTCTGCATAATGTTACTTATATCTTATAATCAGGGCTGGTATTTGGTATTGTGTTACTGTTGTCCTCTTCCCTGGGAAAGACTCTCTCCCACTCCCAGCATTCCTTAGTTGCCTCTAGTTCTTTGAGTAGGGTTGGAGACTCATGGTTTCCTCCCCATTTACTTCGGCATGTCTATTGCTGTTGTCCTTGTTTAGCTCGTGTTTAGACAGTCATGTTGGTGGGACATTATGGGTGTACCTTCTGACATTCCTCAGAGACACAGACTTACATACATTTCTGCTATATAATTTGAAAGCAATTTAGAAATAGTTAATAAACTATATGACTATATTTGTGATCTAGCAATTCTGCTTCCAGAAACTTACCCTAAAATCGCATTCACATTTAGAAAACAATTACCACACTGAAGACTCAAGGAACATTGCAGAAGAGGGGAGGAAAGATCAGATGCAGACACCTGCAGCTAAACATTAGACGGAGCTCTGGTAACTCTGCAGAAGAGGGAGAGGATGGATTGTAGGAGCCAGAGGGGTTGAGAACACCAGGAGAACACCATCCACTGAATCAATGAAGCAGGACTCACAAGCAACCACGGAGCCTGCATGGGTCTATACGAGGTCCTCTATACATGCTGTGGTTCTTTAGCTTGTGGATTTTGTTAGACTCCTGACATTGAGATTGGAGTGTTTCTGACTCTCCTCTTGCCTGTTCATGTGACCTGATTCCTCCCACTGGGCTGCCTTATCCAGGCTTGATAGGAGGGTATATGCCTAGTCTTATTTTGTATCTTGTTATGTTGACTTCAGTTAACATCATCAGGAGGCCTGCTCTTCACTGAAAAGAAATGGAACAGGAGAGGATCTAGGGAAAGGAGAGGTGGAGGAGTGGTTGGGAGGAGAGGAAGGAGGGGAGGCTGAAGCTGGGATGTATTGTATGAGAGAAGAATAAACAAGTAAATAAAAATATTTCAAGATCTGGAGAATCGGAGTTTGCTGTAAGTCTGTGTCTCTGAGGAATGTCAGAAGGTACACCCATAATGTCTCACCAACATGACTGTCTAAACATGAGCTGAACAAGAACAGCAGCTTTCCATCATTACTCAAGACAATGATTCATTCTACAGCTGCCACTGGTATGTACTTTCTGTGTAGGACAGGTTGGCCTTATGCTTGCATCAATGTCCTTGCCTCAGTTTCCCAAGTACTGTGATTACAGGTGTCCCCTACCAATGCTACCCTCCACCGCTTTTGTAATCAGACATTTACTTCTGCCATTGTAATAGGAACATATGAGGATTTGGGGCATTTTTTTTATTTGTCCTGTTTCATTTATCAGAGGGAACACCATTGGATAGATTGCCAATTTCAGCTTTTTATTTTCCTTTCCTTTTTTTAGTAGTATTTATCCCCTCTCATCCTTATCTATCTGTAGTATGAGGGCCTGGTTGGTTTCTGTCCTCCTACCAGGTCCCACAGTCATTAGGTCCCAGAGAAAATCACGCAGAGAGTCTACATTAGGTTATGAACTGATTGGCCCATTAGCTCAGGTTTCTTGTTAGCTCTTATAACGTATATAGCCCATTATTCTTATCAATGTTAGCCACATGGCTCAGTACCTTTCTCAGCAGGGCAGGTCACATCCTGCTTCTTCAGTGGTCCAGGCCAGGAGTGCCGAGAGAGCTTCCTGCTTCCCAGAATTCTCCTGGTCTAATAGCCCCGCCTCTACTTCCTGTCTGGTTGACCCACCTATACATCCTGGCTAATGGCCAATCAGCATTTATTTAAATCATGATTGACAGAATACAGACAATTCTCCCGTACCATTTATCTTTATTTTATAGAAATTTTATAGAAGTTTCAATGTATCCCTGAGACCATTTTCTTATTCACACTATAAACTTCTCTTTGACTTTGCTTTTATAGGTGTTGTAGTGTCTTTTCAAAACATTGAATATTTTCAAATTTATCAATTATTTTCAGTGCAAATTCAAACGTTTGTTTGTTAAAGAATTCTTTTTTTCTATCTCAGTTTAAATAATCTCCATAATTTAAATAAGTTTTACCTTAAATTAAGTTAATTTAGGCAAGATTTATTTTTCATTGTAATGTGTGACAGGGAGCAATGATTTTGTGTGTGTGGGAGGGAGTACATGAATGTGTTGGTGTGCATGTGCATATAGAGCTAGAAGTCAATGTTGGTCTTCATTGCTTCTGTCTTATTTTTGAGACATGTCTTTTTCCTGAACTGAGAGTTCACTATTTTCACTGTAATGGCTGGCCATCAAGCCTGAAGATCATCCTGTCTCCCATCCCTGAAGCACTGGGATTACAGATATGTGCCACCATGTCTGAATTTAATGTGGATGCTAGGTATTGGAATCAGGTTCTCATGTTCTAAAGCAAACATCTTAACTCTGTGATAACTTCTGAAGGCAAAAGCAAGCTTTCTACATTGATTTCCCTTCAGAATTTTTCAACTGCATTTGATAAATTACTTACTTCTAAAAACTTTAGAATTCTGCATTGTTTCTGTGAGCAATCGTGTGGACATTTTGAATTAATTCCTTCAAAATATTTTTGGAGAGTAATTAGCCAAGAATCAATGTGTCTTTGTGATAACACTTCTCTTTAGTCAAATGTATGCAGTTCATGTATTTGATTACTTATATTGTATTTAATGCCTCTCATAAAGATAACTTGAAAGAATGTGTTATGTCTACACATACAGATGAATATATAGTTGGTCCCTGTTACCTGCAAGTTCTGAATATGTGGAGCAAAATAACTGTAGATAATGATATTCAGGAAAAGGGCATTGGGTAGTTTGTTAAGCGCATTAAAAATCTTTCTATTCTTCTAGAAAACCTGACTTCACTTCCAAGCACCTATATTCAGCAGCTCATTACTGCCTGTAAATCCAGGTTATATGATTATCTGATGCCTTCTTCTGGCACACATGTGGCACACACACAAATGCAAATAAGCACAAACACTCTCATCTCCTCTCACATTCATACATTCACACATTCACACCAACTCACACCCACTCTCACACTCACACTCACACTCTGGCTCATACGCATTCTCAGTAACACACCCACACTCACATTCACACATAAAAAATAAATATTTAAAAATACTTAGGAAAAGTATGAATAGGTATATACATTTGTCTTTGAACCTTGCCCTAAACAATGAAGTGCAGTATTTCCATAGCACTTACTTTTCTATAATCATAAGTATTGTATAAGTGATTTAGAATATATGGGCTGAGAAAGAAATCAAAGAA
Organism: Ondatra zibethicus; assembly: GCA_004026605.1. Lineage (NCBI taxonomy): Eukaryota > Metazoa > Chordata > Mammalia > Rodentia > Cricetidae > Ondatra > Ondatra zibethicus. The sequence goes on from PVIU01020585.1 coordinate 26,403, forward strand.
ACATCACCCTTCAGAATAGCCACAAATAACATAAAATATCTTGGAGTAACTCTAAACAAACATGTGGAAGACCTGTATGACAAGAAATTTAAATCTTTAAAAAAAGAAATTGAAGAAGACAACAGAAAATGGAAAGATTTCCCATGCTAACATAGTAAAAATGGCAATCTTACCAAAAGCAATCTACAGATTCAATGCAATGCCCATCCAAATCCCAGTCAAATTTTTTACAGACCTCAAAAGAACAATATTCAACTTTATATGAAAAAGCAAAAACCTAGGACAGCCAAAACAACCCTGTACAATAAAGGAATTTCTGGAGGCATTACCACCCCTGACTTCAAACTCTACTACAGAGCTACAGCATTGAAAACAGCCTGGAACTGGCATAAAAACAGACAGGAGGACCAATGGAACTGAATTGAAGACTCAGATATCAATCCACACACCTACGAACACCTGATTTGACAAAAAGATCAAAAAAATATATGAAATGGAAAAAGGAAATCATATTCAACAAATGGTACTGGAATAACTGGATATCAACATGTAGAAGAATGAAAATAGATCCATATCTATTGTCATGCACAAAACCAAAGTACAAATGGATCAAAGACCTGAACATAAAACCAACCACACTAAACCTCATAGAAGAGAAATTGAGACGTACACTTGAACACATTGGCACAGGAGACCACTTTCTAAATATAACCTCTGTAGCACAGACACTGAGAGAAACAATAAATGAGACCTCCTAAAACTGAGAAGCTTCTGTAAAGCAAAGAACACAATCAACAAACCCCACATCAGACAGAGGACTGTATTCTAAAATATACAAAGATCTCAAAAAATTGGTCATCAAAATAACAAATAATCCAATAAAAAAATGGGGTAAAGACCTAAACAGAGCACTCTCAACAGAGGAATCTAAAATGGCTGAAAGACACTTAAGGAAATGTTCAACATCCTGAGCCATCAGGGAAACGCAAATCAAAACAACAGTGAGATTTCAACTTACACCTGTAAAAATGGCCAAGATCAAAAACACTGATGACAACTTATGCAGGAGAGGTTGTGGGGTAAAGGAAACACTCCCCCATTATTGTGAGTGCAAACTGGTACAGCCCCTTTGGATATCAGTACAGTGATTTCTCTGAAAATTAGGAAACAACCTACAATATCACTTTTGGTTATACACCCAAAGCATGATCAATCATACCACAAGGGCATGGAATCAACTATGTTCATAGCAGCATTATTTGTCATAGCCAGAATGTGGAAATAATCTAAATGTCCCTTGACTGAAGAATGGATAAGGAAAATGTGGTACATTTACACAATGGAGTATTACACAGCAGAAAAAAGTAATGACATCTTGAAATATGCGAGAAAATGAATGCATCTAGAAAATATCATATTGAGTGAGGTAACCCAGACACAGAAAGCCAAATATCATATGTACCCACTCGTAAGTGGCTTTTAGACATAAAGCAAAGGAAACATGCCTACAATTCACACTTACAGAAAACCTAGACAACAATGAGGACCCTGAGAGAGACATACATGCATCTAATCTACATGGAAAGTAGAAAAAGACAAGATCTCCTGAGTCAATTACGAGCATGCGGACTATGGAAGAGGGTAAATGGGGAGGAGAGAAGAAGGGAGGGGAGTGGAGAAAAATCTATAGCTCAATAAAAACGGTAAAAAATTAAATAAAAACATAAAAAGTATATGTAGGATATTTGCAAACATTGTTTCACTTTAGAGAGGGCATTTGAACATCGTAGATTTTGGTGTCCTACAGTTTCCTGGAACCAATTCACCACTGATTATCTATCTATCTATCTATCTATCTATCTATCTATCTATCTATCAATCAATCTATCTAATCTCTTAAATATATTTAGTTATATAAGGCATATTAAGGGTTTTTTGTTTCTGTGAGTGGTATTCCAGGATTATACATTTTAAATGGTGTGTGCACTGAATTTATATTTATCAATCTTATTAACATGGAGTGAGCATGATTAATAACTTGTGTTTTGGGATGTTTATGTAGACAAATTATGCCCCAAGGGAAATTAAAGTTTTGTTTCTTCCTTCCCCAAAACAACCCTCTTTCTCATTTTTCCTTGTCATGATGTATTGATCAGCACTCACATACCGTGTTAACTAGAAGCAAGACGGCTAGTACTGTATTAGGTTTTCTTAGCTAAACATGAAATTGAACTCTGAAAATAGCTCAGTAAAAATATTTGCCACACAATCATGGGTACCTGAGTTCTATCCACAAGGGATATATAAAAAATCCAGGGCATGTTTATAATCCCAGCACTGTGGAGGCTTAGATGGATGGTTATCCAGAACTCTCTGGGTAGCCAATATGATTGACTAGGTGAGCTCCAAGCCCAGGAATGATCTTGCCTCAAGAAAGGAAGGAGAATGGTACCAAGTAAAATAAGTATAAATATTTTATTGTAGTTAAACCTCTTGGGCTGATAATGCTCCCCCAAGAGTCATAGACTATCTAATAAAAATCCTCTGTACTAGGCACAGGAAACCCTCATTTGAGTTGTTGTTCAGAAGAGGCAAAAAGACTTCCAAAACTATAGACTATTGTCATTGCCTTCAGTTACCTTCCAGAGATTGAAGGTGAGTTCTTCTTGCTGAGAACTGCATGAACTTTGGAGAGAGGATGCAGAGGATTCAAGTTGTTATAACCTGAAAGCCGCCTCCTGAAGACAATCCTTTAAAGAAGTGGAAAGTAGGGGCTGGAGAGATGGCTCAGTGGTTAAGAGCACTGACTGCTCTTCCAGAGGACCCGGGTTCAATCCCCAGCACCCACATAGCACCTCACAACTGTCTGAAGATCCAGTTGCAGGGGATCTGACACCTTCACACCAATGCACATAAAATAAAAGGTTAAAAGAAAGTGGAAATTACTTCCAAGGGAGGGATGCAGACAGTAGTACTAACCACCTATGCGTCTATGAACCACAGCGATGACCAGCATGGTACTGTAATCTTAAAGGTTCAATAGTGGCACTCCCATCTTGGTGACAGCCAGCAACTGCCTAATCAGACTTAAGGCTCACCCGCCTGGGAGGAATATCATGCTTTGTACTGGAAACTTAGGCAGCTCTAATGAGGTCAGGGATCTTAGAGAGAAACTGAGTGCCATTATTTTCCTAAAATGGTACAATTCCTAATTTTGTTCTGTGTAGTATTCTTATGCCCACAGATGAGAATGTTTCCAACCCTCACCAAAGAAGCTGCTTTTGCAATAGACAGAGATCATTATAGATACCCACTACTGGTAAAATGCAGAGAACAAGTGATCATGGGATTCCAAGCCCCAGTGAATATATCTTCAGCAGAATTCCTGTACTTACAAGGCCTAGTGAACATTGTGGAAAAGGGGTAGAAAGATTGTAAGAGACAGTTCCAGGAAATCAGTGAGATCCTGTTTTTTATAAATGTCAGGGAAGCCTCATCTATGATACCTCAAAACTATGGCTACCAAAGAATACATGAACAAAATCAGCAGTAAGGGAGGCTTTCATAGGGCTCATCCCTAGACAAACACTACAGACAACTAAGGGATATTGAGAATGGAAGGAGTAATCTTAGTCTCCCCATGGAGGAGCCTTATAGCTGATTAGCCAATACCAAGCTGACCTTGCAATCAAGTACATGCAACACTGAACATACTTAGCAGATTCGCTCTCTGTCTCTGTCTCTCTCTGTCTCTCTCTCTCCAATTAGGAATGAAGAGAGCCCAAAAGTTTAGGAGGGACTGGAAAATATAATATCAAAAATTGGAGGAAGGAAAGGGAATGGAGGAAAATGACATTATATTAATATATGTTATGTTAATTAACAGGTATTTAAAAAAGAAAGATGGCACCTGAGAAATGACATAGGAGGCACACACACACACACACACACACACACACACACACTGAAGGCATCTAAAAATACCATCAGTTTCTTTGAAGAGTGCTTTGATGGTTAGGTTTTACCATCCATTTTGGGATCAGTCATGGATTCAGTGTAATGTAACAATAATACCAACCCTTGCAGATTACCATTAGTCACTCAGGGCATCAACAAAGCACATCATCTTTTTTCAGCTCAGCATCCCAGATGTTATGACTTCTTTCTCGGGATAGGTGTGAGAAAGAGCACAGGCACATAACATATTAAGAACTGCCATCACTAAAACTTGGTGGAGTGATTGGAGAAGTAACTCAAAGGTAGAATGAGTGTTTATTATGAGTGAAGCCCCGGTCTGATGAACAACAACAGCAAAATCTCAGTGGAAGGCAACATCTGAATAAGGTGAGCTTCATGAAGACTCCAAAGGAGAAAACAGTTTCCCCAAAGCAACCCGACAAAGTGAATCAGGAACAAGAATAGTGGGTAGATATAAAGACGGCCCCATCAGCAGGGTGTTCCTAAGGCCCCTCACCTCTTGTTGGACACACACTGCTCCTGAGAGCATGTCTCTTCTGTCAGACAGATATACAATGTCTGACCTCTGCCTTCTCATTTTTCTGGTCTCAAATTCGACATGACTGGCAATATAAAATGTCATTTTAGAATTCAATTGCTTTATGTATTTCAGGATTGTATTGGTGCAACTGTAAAACTTTTTTGGGGCTGGATTTTCTTGATTTTCATGCCCATCATTTTCTTCAAAATAGGAGATAGCAAATATTGAACTTTTATGCTCTACTCTCTCCTCATTTTATAAAGCTTAGTAAGAATGGAATAAAACATTCAGGTTCTACTTTGTACCTTATTTAAATTTATGTCTAATGAGAGTGAAGGATCTAGTTTAGTGTCAGCATTAGATTTGAAATGAAACGTGTTATTATAAAAATCTCTTTAATGTTTATGCCATTGATTATATTCTATATTTGTCAGTTCCAGAAAATTATACAATGGACCTTGGACTCACTGGAGGTGCAGCTTCTAGTGCTTTCAAAGGCAGAACTTTTTTAATATTGAAGAGGAGAATAATAAGAAACGATATCAGTAGAAGATATTTGATTTGTAGGACCTCATTACTGAACTATTTGTTACTGACAGACTCAGGCGATCACGCAGTTGTAGTTTTCAGTTGTGTATCCCTTGGTGACTCCAGCAGGCTCCAGTAGACTATTCAGTCTAATGCTTAAACAGATGACTCTGCTTCAACCAAACTGGTCACAAAGAAAAACCAAAGTTGTGATGGATAAGGAAGAGAGGTGGATAGGTATAAGAGGACAATAAGAGAAAGAGAGAGAGAGAGAGAGAGAGAGAGAGAGAGAGAGAAAGAGTAATTTGAATAAAGTATACACATGTATAAAATTGTCAAAGAAGAAAATAGCCAAAAACAATAGGAACAGATACTATTTTATATGCTCACAATTATAAATCTAGATCACACATGTTAAAACAAAGTGTTGATAATTAGGCTATTATTGCAATTACCAACCCACGAGAAGCTGATGGGTACATCCTTCTAGGAAGGCTGGGCTGTTAGCTAATTTTTTTCTACTTACAGTGATTCGGTCAGTTCTACCTCATCCATGGACCTCAATCGCATAGCACTGTTACTTTCCAGAGCCTTATATATGCTCACTTACTCATATGCTTTTAGTCCAGGCCGAGAACTGTGCATGCAATCGTACATGCAGTTGTGCCGACATTGCAGATGTCACTGCATTTTCTCACTGAGCTTCACACGTGTCAATCAGCAGGCCTGGAGACTGCTCTATTCTCACAGAGGTTTATATGGCCTTGGAAGTTCAGGATTATCATTTGTTCGAGAAAGAACCAGGTATAACTGTTAAAATCTTATTTTCAGTCTCTTTCAGTCTGAACGTGCCCAACTCCTGTACTGTTTTACATTTCTATCAGAGGTGTCTGTTGTGCCTGCTCCCTCATTGAATTCTTAATTTCTGGATTTTATCTATGTCTTTAGGCACAGCAAGAATTTTATTTTGTTTTATTTTAAAAAATAATTAAGATTAAAGCAGTGCTTGTGTGACTTTGGTCAAAACCCCACCGGTGAATCAAAACCTTTGAAGGATTTTTTTTTTAATCTGACGAGATACTTCTCTAAGGTGGGAGACTTTGAATTTGTTTGGAAATCACATTGATTATAAACATCTACTGAATTGGATATTGTAGCCTCAAAACCATGAGTCTGTCTTCTTCAGGAAAATCTCTAATCTGTACTTAACCAACAAATAATGAAGAGAACTATCTAATGAGTAACTTTTTAAAAAATACATTGTTTTATTCCCTCAAATGAATAATTGACTCTTTTCTCAGTTTTCAATTTTGACACTTATTGCCATGATAAATTAAAATGTTCCAAATTTTAAAACTTCAGGTACATAAAATGCAACCTTGCTACAAAAGTAGAATTTTTATTGCTACTGACTCTAAGTAATAGAAAACAACTAGATATTATTTATTTACACCTCAACAGCTCTCCCTGATCCAGGTTTTGATTTCCAGTCATGTACAGAAGCATCACAAAGAGGTATTTTTTTCTTGTTTGTTTTTTGCTGTTTTACAAATATATAGAAGAGGTGGAATGAGTAATTCATTCACTGGCTAATATCTGAGTCATGTTACCTGAATACCAAAGGTATATAATGTGCAAATTCAAGCCTTCTATTCCTTGACAAAGAGAACATCACAGAAGCATGACTAGGAAAGGTAAGGGTTAATCAGTGTCAATTCAAACACATTTCAGTCTGGGCACAAAAATGATATCACAAGCTTCTGTAGTACCAAAAACATCCTATTTGTCCCACATGCTAATGTCAATATTTGTATGGATGATCTGGTGTTTTCTGTCAAATTTTGTGAGACCTTCAATGGTTCTTAGGAAAAACATAAAGAGAACACATGTGGTGAGGAACAGAAACATCTTGATCTTCATGGCATCTTAAGGAGGTTTTAAGCGGCACTTGCTAGACCCTTGAATAAGTCCTCTATGCAAAGAATTTGCATATAGATAAACATTTCATTATAAACTTAATCTCTTGAACCAACTAAGTCAGAATACGATCACTATTTCACATCAGCAAAATGACAAGCTCATTCATCTTGTGTTACACTGTGCACCTGCTCTTATCTAGAACTTTCTACTTCTCCATATATCTTACGGTATTTGAGCTAGCCTCAGACTCTCCCTCATCTATCTATCTTCTATCTATCT
>PVIU01020586.1:0-33650 GCA_004026605.1 Ondatra zibethicus
GCCCATCTGATTCTTAATGCTTCTTTATTTTTTTGAAAATAAATTTGGTTTTTTTTTTATCAACTTTTTAACAGATTTTTTTTATGATTTCCTGGTAAATGCTGTAGAACATGGAAGGCATTACAAAATTAAAGGGGAATGAAATGTTTTAATTTAAATTTTTAATTTTTAAAAAGGTTTTTATGCATAAGTACTGTATTAGCATCATTTCTACTTTACCCTCTCCATTCTTAAGTTCATGTCATATTTTTCCACCTTCATATCAGATTCATGACCTCTTCTTTGACTTTTATTGTCACATTTAAACACACACACACACACACACACACATAAACACACATAGACACACACACCTACATGTGTTTAGGGATTATGATTTGGGATTGGATATCCTATCAAAGACTCATCCAGGAAGATAACTGATCTTCTCTCTCTTCTTAGCCATTGATTGTCCATAGCTCTTCATTTAGGAATAAGGCTTTGTGAAGTTTCCCTATGTCTATATTAGAATGTTGACTGTTATTGTCAAAATTCATATCTTGTTTGGGTAACCATGTTGAGCTTTATGGGTCCAGCATCTCTCTTATGTCTTGAAGATATTTATCTTGCTGCTGGCATCTGTTTGATGGGGTCTTCAACCCAGGTCCTGGCATAAGATCCCTCTCCTGGGAGTTGCCTCAGTCCAAACTCCACCTCTGAGAAAGCCCACCAAATGTTACCTCTCCACAGAGAAAGTCAGGACCACTCCCACAGGCTATTTAAATTGCCCCCCAGAGAATGAACCCATGATCTCCAGGTCTCACGTGGTCTTCCCCTCTCCATGTTTTCCCAGGGCAACCTGGGAGTAATGGAATCTATTAAACATGGGCATCTGTAATTCAGTCTGATTTTGTCCGATTGGGATTATTTACATTGGCAGAAAGGCTCATCTAAGAGAAAATACTTAATATTTGGAGGTCCCACTGAGTAAGGCCATATGTTAAACATGGGCATCTTTTAATTTGGTTTAATTTGGTCTGATTGGAATTATTTACATTGGCAGAAAGGCTCATCTAAGAGAAAATACCTAACAGGATCATTGTCTCCTGGGTCTTCAAAAATCTTTCTGACCAGGCTTCCATATTTCTTAAGCCTTAGGTAAAGGGCTTCCTTTGTAGGTCTAGCACTTGGGACTAAGTATACCATGGTTACTTGCTCTCTACTTCTTTACTAGTTGTGGATCACTGTATTTGTCAACATCAGCTGTAGAAAAGTGCTTCTTTGATGAACGATGACAGCTACATTTATTGTTGGGCATAAGAATAAGTATTTTGAATGTGGTGACAAACTATATCAATTTAAAGAAATGGAAGTAATAGATTCTCCTATAGGATCTATACATTTCCCACCATAGGCACTTGACTAGGTTTAGAGTAAAACACATGATAATTTCTTCTTATCTCTGTGGACATTTATTTTTCCCAGAACCCTTTTTTGAAGACTGTCTTTTCTCCATCTTCTATTTTGATACTGTTATCAAATATCAGATGGCTGTATTTGCAAGTATTCCTTTTCTGTTTTTTTCCTTTAGTCTCCATATCTGTTTCTGTGCAAATATCATTGTATTTTTTTTATTAGAGCCTTGTTATATAGCTTGAAATCCATTATGGCAATTCTTTCATCATCATTAATATTTACTCAGTGTTACTATGGCTATCTAGAATCTTTTGTGGTTCTATGTGAGTTTTAGGACTTCATTTTTCTATTTATGTGAAGAATGTTTTGGGGATTTGATTGTATTCTATTGAATATGCGAACTGCTTTGGTAGTAGAGTGGTTTTCACAATACTTATTTAAATAATTCATTAGCATTACCCATCTTTCCATCTTCTAATGTCTTCCAAAATTTCCTTTCTAAGACATTTAAAGTTTTTATTGTAGAAGTATTTCACATTTTTGGTTAAATTTATTCATATATAATTTTGAAGCTATGAATGACATTGTTCCAATGATTTATTTTCAGTGTATTTTTTATTGGTATACAAAAATATGACTGATTTTTGTAAGTTGACTTTGTATCTTTTTACTGCTGAAAATGTTGGTAATTTCTATACGTATGGTGTGATCTTATTTATAAAGTTTTGGTATGGTCTTATTTATAAAATCATATCTGCTAATAAGGAAATTTAACTTCTGATTTTCTTATTTTTATTATATTTTTTCTCTTGTCTTATTGATCTAACTAGTATTCCAAGTACTACATTTAAAAGAAATGGGAACAGTGGAGATATTTTAATAAGATGACTTGGAATTTTTTTTTTTTTTTGCCATTGAAGTTGACGTTGGTTTTGGTTGTGTCCTACAAACACTTTATTATGCTGAGTCATGTATCTTCCAGTTCTCTCTCTAAGACATTTATCATGAAGGGATGTTAGAATTTTTTCAAAGACCTTTTCTTCATTTGTTAAGATGATCATGTTAGCTTTGTCCTTATATCCATTCATGACAAATTTATTTATTGACTTGTGTATGAATACTCCCTGCATATCCTGGATAAAGCCAACATGTTTGTGGTGAAAGGACTTAGTGAAATGTGCTTATAGTCAGTTAGCCAGTATTTCATTGGTCATTCTCTATCTCTGTTTATTGAATTCCTTGTCCTGTTGCTTTCTTTTACTGTAGTGTCCTTTCCTGGTATGGGAGCAATTCCGGTTTTATATAATGAATTTGAAAGTTCCCTTTTATTTCAATTATTTACAAAAACATTTTAAGGAGTATTACTTGTAGTTTCATTTGAGCATCATAGATTTTTTTTGTGAATATACCTGAATCTGGACTATATTAACTTGGGAGGCTATTAGTTATTGTCTTAATTAATTCCTTTTTTTTTATGTGCCTGTTTTAGTTGTTGATGTTTTCTTGGCTTAACATCTGTGGTTTGGATGAATCTAGACTTTTGTCCATTTCTTTTGGGTTTTTCTGACTTAATGCAGTAGTAATTTTTATCATCACAATTCTTTTTTATTCAATGTACATAACATTTTTCTCTGCATGTATGTATGTATGCATCATATTCATGCCTGGAGTTCAGAAGAGGGCATCAGATCCCCCACAACTAGAGATAAAGATGGTTGTGAACCACTAAATTTGTACAGTAATCAGGTATAATGTTTTGAATTTCTTTGGTGTCTTTTGTAATGAGTGTTTACCCCTTTTGTTTCTTGTCCTATTAATTTTGGTCTTCTCTCTTTTTTGATTACTTAAAGGCCATTATAATCTTTTCATTGAATATCTAGATCATTTTTCTTCTATCCAAAATCATTTTTTCAACAAAAGGAATTCATATCACTATTAGGTACTGTAAGAAAGGTTAATAAATAATTCATAAACAGAACTCATATCATGTTCATGGTATGTACTCATCTGGCAAGATTTAGTTGGGCAACCATAATTATAATAATTTATAGCTAATTGTAGAGAAATGAGATAATAGATACTCACATGGAGAGCTCCATGTTGAGATAATTTAGCAGTATATATTCTTCCTTATGATCTTATAGATAATATTATCAAAAATATTTTCAATCAAACTATGCATTTGTTGATATTATCTTTCATTATTTTTGTTCTATGCCAATGCTATTATAAATATCTCCAGGATGGCATTGCATCATGGGTAGACTGAATGGTGGCTTTGTACAGTTCGTAACTGTGAGGGAGATTAACAATTTTTGTACCCACTTTAGTTCTTAATTATGATCTTAGTTTTCATCACAGGACAAAATTAGCAAGAGACAGGTTAATAGAGAAAGGTATAATAGGTTTATTAAACTTATGGGCACAAAGTTACCTTCATAATGGAATAAACTCATGAAGAATTTTATTTATGTAAGTTATTTTAGCAGTGATGAAGTTTATTTATCATTTAAGTAAGATAAATTCACCTTTTGCATGAATGTGCATGGCTTGATTTATGTAAATAAATTCAGGTCAGGCTAGGTGTGGTGGTGTACAACTTTCAATTTCTCTTAGTTCAAGGCCAACCTGATATATATAGCGAATTTCAGTCTAGCCAGGGCTACAGATTGAGATCCTGTCTCAAGCATAAATAAATGAACAAATATTTAAGTGAATAAACGCAAGTCAGATAGTTCTTTCTCGCTCTACAGCTTCTTACATTTTTTAGTTCAAAATAAGGAGTATACCAAGTGGATGAATGTCAATGAAACACATGTTGAACTCATCCATTACTATGTCTCGTTTTTCAGTTTTCTAGTTTGTAACTTTCCTCTCACAATTTTTCTATTTACTTGTCCATTTGGATCTTGTCTAGACTTTTACTCCACAGCCAATGGCTCACCACTGCTGCTTCACTTGACTGTGAATCTCACCTTAATACCAACTTTGTACATTGGCTCTGCGGTGACAGCAACACTGTTTGTGTGTTACTATAGTCTTCCTATGGACCTTTTAGCTTCTGCTTCTTGTAGGGCTATTTGAAACTCCTGGAATTCTATTGTAGTGTTCCTTTTATTCCTCTGTAGACATTCTCTCTCTCATGTGTCTGTTTATACACTCTTATATTTTAGAATGAGACAGATTTGTGCATTATATTATCCATCCTCACAATGTTCTTAATGTTTTCTAGTTATTAAAATCTAATAAAACATAAACTTTTAGTATATATATACAGCTAGACAGATATATATATAAATGTTTTTATTTCAGTATACTAAAATGTTGTAGAATTTCAATTGTGTTTTTGTTCAGTTTAAGTATATATTTAAACATTTTTCTTTTTCTCTATTGACCACTGCTGTCATAATATTTTGTATTATTTCAAATTAATGTGGCTAGTGCTTGTTTCACTGTACTGAAGAATGTGAAAATCCAATTTATTTTCAACTAAACAAAACAATAGTTCTGCTGTTGATCTTTATAGATAACTGGAAATATAAACACAAGCAGAATATTCAGATATTCTTCAGACTGAAAAATATTAATGACCTGGTATATAACACCATATCTTAAAAGAATATAATACAAGAAAAATTGTACTGGTACAGTTAAAAATATTATGGGCAAATTTTTATCTAGTAATGAGGCATCTATTGGCATATAATACTTATTACTCAATATGTGTAATTATGAATTCAGAAATAGCTGGTGATTGAGGGAAACTCAAATGCTGATTTTATTAATGTTCCTCAGCTGTACAATATACAGGCCATGCTTTCTATAGAATAGGAAACTATACTGATAATTTAACGAGTAAGTAAACGGTCACAGACAAAAGAATTCCGGTTTAATACAATAGGGGTTTATGTTTTGTACATTTTATAGTGCAGCAAATGCTGCAGTTTCATTCAAAATATGAATTATGAGGCCCATAAGAATAGATTGGCCTTGTGAGTAGGTCTCTAAGGAATTGAAATGATAGCAGACAATAAGTTAATAGAATGCCTAAGGCAATTACAATTACAGAGAAAACAGGGCGGAGACAGGCTTCATTGAAGCTGGGACCATGGGATTATAGAATTATAAAGGCATATTGTGCTGGTGGACTTAGCTGCTAACTGGTTTTATCAGGGGCAAGCCTTCTGGGAGCACAGAGAGGCAACACTGCCTTGCAAACTTGGAGACTGTTTGGCACTACAGGGAGTCAGAAGTAAACCCAGATAATTAGAAATGAGCCCTTTATTTTATTCTCCACCTTAATTTGCTCTAATATTTGTTCTCTTTCTTTGATCTTTCCTCCTATTCCTGTAAGCTTTTTATTATAAATTTATACTCTTCAAGTAGATTAAATATGAGAACTCCAATTTTTGACTCAACATTTCCAGAATTGCATTATACTAATACATGCTTTTGGAATGATTTTCGTCAAGTCTGCTGTTACTTATATCTACTATACCTCTTTCTTAACCCATGTCTTAATCATGAATAAATAGGTTAATTTACAGTGTAAATGAGCCCAAATCACAGCAAGATAACATTACAAAAGTTTTACTAAGTCTACACTCCACTTCAGTGACTGTGGATATGCTAAATAATTTTAATGGCTACTCATAAATCTAGATTACATTACTTATCACATAGAATTTGTTTAGAATACAATTATAATATAATTCCATTATATAGGATGTATTTTTTCTTTTGGTCTATAGGAAACAAGAGGAGAGAAAGAAAGGTTAAGGACTTTTGCCATGATAGAAAAAGACACTTATATCAGTATATTAATTATTTTCATGTTACAGTAAGAAAAAAAAAACATGAACTTCAAGAAGCCAATCTTGTTTTGATTTGTGGTAACACAGGAATAGGAGTCCACCATGGTGGGGATGTGTGGCAACAATCAGAAGGCAGACATGGCAGCAGGAGCAGGATGCTGAGAATCACATCCTGAGCTGTGATGCAGAAGAGAAAACTAGAAGTGGCATGCAAACCCGAGAAACTATGAGGAACATTCTCATTCAATCCACTACACTTTACCCCTCACAACTCATTGTCTACCATGGCACTTGTCTCACTTTGCTTTTTATTGTCATGGTAAAGATCATGACCAAAAGCAACTTGGGGAGGAAAGTCTTTGCTTGACTTATATGTGCAAATCACAGTCCATCATTTAGGGAAAACAGAGCATGAACTTAAGAAGAGTGAGAATGTGAAGACAGAAACTGAAGCAGAAGACCATGGAGGAAATACTGCTTATGGTCTTGTTTTTTAAGGCTTACTCTGCCTGTTTTCTTAACCCAGGGCAAACAGCTTAGGGGTGGTACTGCCCATAGAAGTTTGTTTTTCCTTATCAATCACTAATCAAAACTATAACGAAGATTGTCTACAGACAATTCTGATGACATTTTTTTCACTTGACATTCCTTCAGACCAGAAGACCATACATTGTGTCAAGCTGATGAAAACTAACAAGAACAATGCTCAAATTTCCCATTAACTCTTTTAAGAAGTTATTCTTTGTCACTCATATTCATGTGGTAAATGGATGGAAATAGAAATATCTCACTATCCTGAGTGAGATAACCCAGACTGAAAAAGATGAATATGGTATGTACTCACTCATTAGTGGATTCTAGCCATAAACAAAGAACATTGAGCCTATAGTTCATGATCCTAGAGAAGCTAAATAATAAGGTGAACCCAAAGAAAAAGATATATAGATCATCCTGGAAATTGGAAGCAGACAAGATTGCCGGGCAAAATTTGGGAGCATAGGGGTGGGGGTGGGAGTGGGGTGGAGGGAAAGGGAGATGGGGAGAGAGAAGGGAGAAGGGGAGGATTGGGGAGAGCTTGGGGAGTGGGATGGTTGACATATTCATGCACAAACACACTCACACACACAGAGACACACATAGATAAACAACATATAATTATTCCATATCAGTCTTGCAATTTTCTCACTATTAACTCTGCCATAACCTCCAATATCTCCTTTCAAATCTATATCCTCTATTTTGCACATAAAAACTTTTACTGAGTTCAATTAGCTTTCCTCATATGTTCTATTGTTGCTTTTTGGAGACAGTATCTTTCTATGTAGCTTTGGTTGACTTTGCACTTACTATGCAGCTCAAACTGACCTCCAACTTAAAGGAATCTTTCTGCTAGATTTCTGAGAATTAGAGGTTACAGCTGTGCAACACAATGAAAATCTTTCAAAATAACTTTCTCCAATGATAAAATCTCTCTAACCACTACAGTAGCTGTAACTAGACATGATTTGACAATGACTAGTGTGATTTAGGAAATAAACCCTAAATTTGGAAGAAAATACATTAATTTGGCTTTAATCATAAATAAGCTCACATTGTTAGTAACTATTATATGGGGCTGTGTCTTACCTCACTGATAAGGAGACAGAGCTATGAAGACTAAGTGTGATACCCCAATGGTATGACTATTTCTACCTCAGTTCCACATAATACCACCACTGCCACATACACATTTGCTCATTTAGAATTCTGATTTGATCCTTTAAAAAAAATCACATTTTCATGTTTTAAACATGTTGTCTTCTTGTAGGTACACAATATTTTTTTTGAATTCTGTTTCTGTCACTTTCTTGATTTTCGTACATTCTAATATTCTATATTTTACTTAGACCTGGATTTCTAGTCAGATAGGCAAGAGATACAACTTTAACTCTGTTACTTATAACTAATTGAATATCTATGAACTTCAAATATAAATAAAGTGTCTTTGTATTTTGGAGACTCAGATATAAAACCAAGAATATAGTAGAATGCAGGGATTACTATTTGCTTCCTGACTGAGAATGAATAGCAATATTATTACCCTTTGTATCTTATTAAATGATAAGATATTATTGACGTTTATATCACACTATTAGTTAACACATTTAGCGGGAAATTTTTATAATGGTCAACTACTTCTCAACATACTCCTGTTTTATTTAATTTATATAACAAATGGGACACTGTATGTAAATCTATAGGTAGCATAAGTTCATATCCACATTAAATAATGTGTTCATTCAAGCTGTTATTGGTATTAGTTATTACTGTTTTATTATTACCATAAAGTCACTATCACCCTCATCAATTGTGATATCCCACTTAAAATTATCCATCTTCTCCCATCCTAAAGAGGAAGGCTTGACTGGGATTGTTTCCACCTCTAAAAACAAAGAGGGTAACTCTATGAGAATGCTGCAAGTTTGGAGAAGCCACACAATCTATTCCAAAGCCAAGTGAAGTGTGAAGCTACCATGAATTAGTGATAGCTCTTTTACTTCAAATGAGACAATAGAATCCTAGGACCCATTTTATGATTGAATTAGAAAAGGTCTTTTGCTCAGGGAATACACAAAATGGGGCAATCATTAGATAGGAAAATAATACTGACACTGTATACTATAATGGGCATCATTCAAATATTGCATTAGCATTTAACAACAAATTCTTCTTTATTTAAAGGTATTTTCTTTTTCTATTGTTATGTAAATCTGCATAGAAGAACATTTTATTTTCATAATCCTTAACTATTGATGTCAACATACCATAATACTATATATTCTGAAATCTCTTAGTTTGGACATCTTCATAAAATTCTTATTGGTAATTTTAGTTTTTATGATTCTTTGTGTTTTCTGGGAATATAATAAAATAACTTGAAAATAAAAATTTGTGCTCCCTTTTCTTTTAGAAAACTAAATATTTTATTTCTTAATTAATTTGACTAATAATACCAAATCATTATGAAAAGCCACAGTAATGCAACATGCTGAAAATAATAGTAAATGCATTTCTTTTACACCTGCTCTGTGTGGACCCTTTTGAAAGGATATGCTTTTAAAAATACATATTTTTCTGTTTTCTTATAAATTTTGGCAGCAAGTGATCATTATGCACTGATTGAATGCTACTACTCAGTGTCATTGTCTGCATAAAGAGTAGCTTGCCCAAAGTTTGCTTATAATTTCAAATGTAGAACTATTTAGAATGTTTCTTTTTGTGTAAAATATAATATTTAGATTTCTTAGAATAGAGTTTTAAAATAATTAATATACTTTGAGGAAAGTACACACCCAAAACCTGACATACCCAGGGAAAGAAAATTGGATTTAGTATAAATTTCTTGTCAAAGTACCAAAATCTAAGCATTATTGGACCAACACAATATATACTTTCTTCATTTCAGGTATGAGGCTCTAGTTGATCTGTTTAATAGCTTATACACAAAATTATAATTATAATTATTTTTATATAATATAATTTATAATTAAAATTATAATTTTGTGTATGTATGCTATCAAAACCTTTTTCAGATTTAGCCTATCATATAATTTCTGACTTAATGTGAGTGAGTTTTGTAAGGAATTTTCTTCCTTCTTTTTGAAGCTTCTTTCAAAAGATTTTGAAAAACACTTAGCTTTATATATAATAAAGAATGTTGAAAGTAGGGAAATACTGCTCCATACTAGGGAAGAACACACCAACTGGTTATCCAAGGATGGTTATATATTTGAGAGATTATAATCTTAAAAATAATAGAAATATTAAATATTCAAAATTTTAAGTGTAAAAAAGGAAGACAAAACAGATGTGACATTTTGTGGTTTTGTTTATTCCTACTATATTTTTTCTTTATTTGCCCAACAGTGTATACATATTAACAAACACTGAACTTCAGAACTGCAAGTCCAAAGATAAACTTATTTGTGTTTATTAGAAGATAATAAAACAGTCTTGGTATAATTTTAGAATCCTGGGTGTTATAGGAGAAGAGAGAAAGTTGTTAACTATATCCTGGGTGCTAAAGTTTGGAAGTAGATTAAATATGTCCTCCAAAGTCTCATGTGATAAAATACTCCTCTTAGTGGTGCTGTTGGTGTGTCATTAAGATCAGAGCCTTGTAGAAGTAAATTAGGTAACTGGATAGTCTTCCCTCATTAACTGATTAATGCTGACCCCACCAAAAAAAAAATTAACTCTCTCAGGAGTTAATTAGTTCCTATGAGACAAAAAGCAAACTTATTCTTCCCCAGTCTGGCTTTATCTTATCTCACACATGATTACACCCTCTTGCATTCACTTCTCCTAAAGTGCCATCTGTCATATTACAAAATCAGGAAAACCTCGGCAGACTTGAGCAGATGCTGATTTCTAATTTGGGACCTCCAAAGCCAGGGACTAAATAAATCCATTGTATTTTTAAAGACCCAAGTATCAGGTGTTTTGTTATGACATCAGAAAGTGAAATAAGAGTATGAGATTACCAAGTAAATGAGTAACTTCTCAATAACAAATGCAAAAGTCATCTCCAAACTGGCCTTAGTTACTACCTTAGTGTTTTAGAATATTCATCAGCATTTCACTGCTGCGGAATCCAGGTCTTCAGTTGTACTTATCTGTACTTTGCATTTTGGGCTAATCACCAATGGTGAGTTTAGAGAACTGTCTGATACAGTTCACATTTTTCAAGCACAAATATTTTTTATTAATTCATTTAGAACAAAGTGCATGTATTTTTATCATATTCACCACAACTTCTTCCATTCCCAGAAGTTCCTCATCTTCCTAGTTTATTAACCCTGTCTCTTCTGTTTAAATTTAATAATCCACTGACCCCAAACTGTACTCTCCACAAGAATGTGGGTCATTTCACTAGAACCTAGTTGACTTAACAACAGTCACATCCTTACAGAAAACTGAATCTTCCTCTTCTAGAATTCCTAAACTGCCCCCAAACTACTGTTAGAATTAGCACTCCTGAACCCCTTTACAATCATGCTAGAATGTTGAATGGCTTGCTTTTATGGAGGTCTTGTGCCAGCAAAGATGGTTGCTGTGAGTTCGTGAACTCCGCAGTCCTGTCCTGTCCTGAAGACACTGTTTTATTTTAGTCAACCCAAACTGTGGACTTACACTCTTTCTGTCCCTCTTCTATGATGGCCCATGACCCTCAAGCATGGGGTATGATGTACGTGTCCCATTTGTACCCATCCATGCTTACTTATTGTTTACAACTTGACTAATTATGATTTCTACATTAATCACAGTTCAGCACACAAAGAAACATCTTTGATGAGATCAAAAAACTACCCTAAGCATATCTTTCATTCAGGTATTCACTTCCATATGGTCTACTCAATTGAGTGTTTCATTTCCAACATCATTTCAGTTTGGGATTTCTTCACAAATTCTGTCTCTATTTTATTTCTTGGACTGACTTCCTCATTTAATTAATTTATATGTTTTTCTTCTCTTAGAGTTTATCCATGCATTCTTTTGTTTCAACAGCCTCATAATCCTTGTTTTGTATTTATTGTCTGGTAGTTATTCCAAGAAATTTTCATTAGGAACATTTAATATAGTATTAGAGATTAGCAAAGGAGACATAACTTTGGTTTTTATGTTTATATTTTTGCACTGGGACTTGAGCAATTAAAATTAATTTATTGATTGAGTTTTTCTTTCTTTTATATTCCATTTACTTTTATTTAGTAGTTGTGTTTGCTGAGTTCAGTGTAGGAATGCGCTGTGATAGAGTTGGTGTGTTCTTTTCATTTCTGGGATTGGTACTTACAGTTGGATGCTCTATGTCACATCTTCTTATGAGGGTCAGATATTGGTCTGTCAGCTAATGCCTCCTACCTGGGCCTGTGCTTTCTCTGTAAGTTGTTGAACTCAACATACTTGTAGTCTTCACCTAAAGCCACATTTCGTCTCCACTTTTGTTCTTCAGCTCTCTCTGGAGCTATTGGGAGATGTGAAATTTCAGTATTTCCATTGACACTGGTTAAAGACCATGCTGTCTATAGCAATTGCTCATAATCTACTTCTAAATGATGTGACTAACTTCCCCCATTTGCTACTTACTTTGTTCAATAATTTTGGCATGAGATTTACTTTATGTTTGATTTTACAAAACCATTATTCTTTTTATTTTATTTCCTCCTTACACTTATGTTTTATTTTTTCTTGAAAATTTTATTTCTCTTCATCCTTTCTTATTTTCTTTTCCTTAGCTGGTTAAATAAACAAAACTACCAGCATCACCACCTCAAGATAATTTGAGTGGGTTTATGGATATCTATTTGCTTATAAAACCTTGAAAGCAAGAGGAAGAATAATCACTGCTATTAATAAGAAACTCTGTCATTAACAAATACATTATTATTAAAAAAGTGAATTAATTTTAAAGACTCTCAGGGGTCCCTTAACCAAAATAAAACAAGAGACAAAAACCCTCTTATAGTCATGATAAATTGAGTTTTTGAATAAAATGTATTGTTTGGATTTTATTCATGACTCAAGCAATTTTTGTCAGGGTTTTTTCTTTTCTCTTCATAAATTTTAAACAATATTTTCTAAAATGATTATGGGTTTATCATACAGCTGACTATTTTTTGCCTGGCTTAATTTATTGCTGTAAAATTGAATATGGGTTATATAAGGTATTTTTTCTTATCTATCATGTTTATTGGAGGCTTTGTCATGGCTTAGATAATGGAGAAAAGATTTTTTTTTCTTTTCAGCTATTACAAGTTCCCTAACTTTGAGAGAACTTGTAGTTACAAAGAACACATTGTTATATCATAAATCATATGAGTCTGCCTTATGTTTAGTAGCATTTTGCTTGATGCAGAACAATTGTATTTGTAGATTATGAGGAATGTGACATGACTAGTAACTTATCAAAGGAAACATGTGTGTCAGTCAGAGTGTGCTTTTATATGTTGCAACAACAAATGACCCTAAAAATTACAGTAGTACAAGTCAACATATTTCTTTTTCATTCTCTTTGTGATCACTGAAGTCCTTCATGCTTCCTGCGCAACCATCACCTAAGGATTTCTAGCCAACAAAGGAAAAGGTCCAGGCAGTGTGTTAAACTGTCAGTTAAAGACTCTGCCTTGGAAGTTATTATTCCTGTTGACGACTCATCAGTTCAATAGTGGCAGCAATATATTCTCATTACAATTTAATCCTAAAGTATGTTCTAAATAGTGAATGAATGAACAAATTTACTGACTAGAAAGGATAAGTCTCAGAAACTAGGTACTCTGCTCTCAGCAGAGGAGCTTTTACCAGTGCAAGAAGCAGAAGGGCAAGCAAAAGAGCTTAGGAGACAGAGCCTTGTGTATAAACAGTACAGAGAACATTTTTAAGTCTGCCAGAGAAGTTATGTAGAGTTCTATTCATAGCTGTAAGTCAAAAAATCTTGAGATAAAGTACACATCATTCTAGTAAATTATTCAATTCACAGTAGGTTTAGAATGCAAGAATGAATGATCTTCAGCTTGGCGGGAGGGGGGGGTGTTGTCCTGAAGACAAGAGTCAATCAAGAGCAGAGCTGAGGTCTAGTTCCCTCTGTAGACTCAGCCTTTAAGTCTCTGTCAGCCCTAAAAAGGAGACTTTCTTGGAAACATTTTGAAAGAAATAGCACGGATGTTTAACTTTAAAAAAAAAACTATGTTTAAAATATCACGAAAGAATATCTGTGTTCTCAAACTAGGTTAACATTATAGACTCGAAGGTACAATACAATTCTATAATACTATTTGTTAGCAACAATATTATGCCTTTGGATTGGGAACCCAGTGATACTAATTAAATAGTGTGTTTATCTAAAACCAATTATTGTTATTCAGAACAAAGAAATTTCCTGTTTTGTGCTTTTCATAAACCTAAGTAAATAGGTAAAACAATGGATTGTTTTTGTGGCAGTAAACTCTACGTAATATACAGAGCACAATGCACTGGCTGAACATATATGTATCCAACTATTTCTTTATTACCATTTACAAAAAAAACAATATAATTGAAGAAATTCACAAAGGCTGATTCAAAAGGCTGTGTTCATGCTATAATAACTTAAAAATGGTGCCAGGTCCTACAAGTCAGCCAGAAAAATCTAAGACAAAAACAGTTAAATGTACTGTGTATATTCCAACAAATGAAAAACAGTCACACAACAATATCATAACATGCTGTCTGACAAACAAATTAGTATACAGTGGAAGAAGTGAATAATTTACAGTGATTAAGTAAAAAAATCACAATTTCTCTTAAGTTCAATATTTAATACATATCAAATTCTTTTAAGAAAAGGTCAGTTTCATTGCCTTTTCATTTTTATCAGAGTTTTAAGAGATAGATATCTCTGCATTTCCTTTTCAAATCTTATAAGCAGCCAGCTCAGAACTGGGGCATCTGCTCAGTGCTTTGAGGCCCACAGATGCTGGTCTGGTTGTTATCACATACATTTTAACTGTCAGCTCTGGCTGACAACCTTTCAAAATTCCCCTGTGTCTCCATTGAGGCAACCACCTATTGACTTCATAATTTTTCATCACCAGAGGCATGGATTTCCTTCAAAAAATAAAAACTAATTATATACTTAATTTGAAACCAGAAAATTGCAATGGATATCACATATTATTTGAAGGTTAACTTTTACCTGTTAACCTTTCCAGTTCCCTTTTCATAATGAATATGAGGATAGGAAATTCAAAAGTACACAACAAGCCACTAAACACGTTATGACATACTTCTTAAAGGAGAATTTAGAGTATTCTGACTCATTTTGTTTTTTTAGTTTGACCCTGATACAAAATTCTGGTTTGGCGTTGCTGTTCTCTAAGACAGCATGGAATGAGGCAGTTCTTTTACCATGTTTCAGAATATCAGCATTAATGGTGAGCTTAACGCTGTACCTACCATATTTAGGAATTCATTTTACAGATAATAACATAGCTGCAAGTAGCCCATTGCCCATTAACTAGGCTTCTTTCACTGTTCATGGACACAGTCTTTGTCCTGAAATTCTCCAATATTGATTCAAGTCTGACATTTTATTTATTTCTATACAAATCTCTGTCTTCTTTAGTAGAGAATGAGAGACTGAGTTCTCATGGTGTGTCAGTTTTCTGTGGTTACCATTATAAGTCACAAATTAGAAGATTAATGAGTTTGTTCTCTGAAGGCTCATCAGCTCAGGCATCTGACTTTGGTCTTCTCTGTTCTTTCTAGGTAGGTTTTTGGCTGATGCCTTTTGATTCCTGCCTCTGAACCTAACATATTCCTGGGCTTGTGGCATTGATTCTTTTTTTCAAAAAGTGTGTGGTGAAGTACTTCTATAAAATCACACCCAATAGTCATTCTCTGCCTATATTTATGGATTTTATGATCACACAGAGCTACACAACCAATCTGAGATTGACATTTTATTCAACACCTTCACATTAATAACATGAATTTTACTAAATAAACTTAATTTCCATTTGTCATACAAATGTATATTCAGATCCTATAATTGTAATCAGAGCCATTTTAGGAAGCGTATATGCACTTTCCACACCTATTTGTTTTGTTTTAATAAAATATATTATATTGGTGATAAAGAGATGGTTCAGTAGTTAAAAATATTGGATGCTGTTGCAGAAGACAAGTTGCAATTCCCATTACCCACTGAGAGCTAAAAGTCTTTTGTGGCTACAGTTCCAATGGATCCAGTGTTCTTTTCTGGCCTCTGCAGGATCTAGACATATGCATGATGCAGAGACATACATGAAAACAAAACACACATATATACAAAATAAAATCTAAGTAAAATGTATCATGTCTAAACATTTACTCCTAGTCAGATGGTGGTTGTTCATGCTTTTAATCCAAGCATTCTGGAGGCAGATGCAGGTAGATCTCTGTGCGTTCGAGGACTACATGGGCTAC
Organism: Ondatra zibethicus; assembly: GCA_004026605.1. Classification (NCBI taxonomy): domain Eukaryota; kingdom Metazoa; phylum Chordata; class Mammalia; order Rodentia; family Cricetidae; genus Ondatra; species Ondatra zibethicus. Next base: position 16,191 of record PVIU01020586.1, read on the forward strand.
AGAGCAACTTCCAGGACAGGCTGCAAAGCTACACAGAGAAACCCTGTTTTGGAAAACCAAACCAAACAAACAAACAAAAAACAATTTACTCCTGGAAGTAATATAATGATAGACACAGACTAGATGAATAATTTCTTTTTAAAAATATCTTTTTATATATCAATCATAGTTTCCGCTCCCTCCTCTTTTCCTGATCTTCCTACCTGCCCCTATCTTCTCCCCATCCTCATCCATTCCTAAGAGAGGGTAAAGCCTGCTATGGGGAGTCAACAAAGTCTGTCACATCATTTGATGCAGAACCAAGCCCCTTGCACCCTGTATCTAGGCTGAGCAAAGTATCTCTCCATAGGGAATGGGATCCAAAGAACCTAGCTCATGCATTAGGAATAAATACTGTTCCCACAAACTGCTCAGGCCACACAATCATCACCCACATTCAGAGGGCATAGTTTGGTCCTATGCAGGTTCCCCATTTATCTGTTCAGAGTCAGTGAGCTCCCCTTCACTCAGGTCAGCTATTTCTGTGGGTATCCCCATCATAGTCTTGACCCCTTTGCTCATAGTATCACTTCTCACTCTCTTGATTGGACTCCAGGAATTTGACACAGTGCTTAGCTGTGGATCTCTGTGTCTGCTTCCATTAGTTACTGGATGAAGGTTCTATGATGACAATTAAGGTAGTCATCAATCTGATTTCAGGGGAAGGGTAGTTAAGGTACCCTCTCCACTATTCCTTAGATTCTTACCTTGGGTCATCCTTGTGGACTCCTCAGAATGTCTCTAGAGTCAAGTTACTTGCTAACTCCATAACGGTCAGTTTTATCAAAATTTCTCTTCCCTTGCTATCACTCTCTGTCCTTCCCTCAACTTGACCTAATTGATCCTTCATGTTCTCCTCTTCCCTCCCCTTTTCTCCTCTCCATACTGCTTCTCCCCTCTCCCCTCCCCTCACACTCACTAATGAAAGATTATGCTGGAGAGGATGTGGAGTAAGGGGAATACTACCCCATTACTGGTGTGAGTGCAAACCTGTACAACCACTTTGGAAATTAGTATGGCAGTTTCCCAAAAAATTAGGAGTCAATCTACCTTAAGATCCAGAAATACCACTCTTGGGTACATCCTCAAAGAATGCACACTCCTATCATGAGGCTATTTGCTCAGCTATGCTCTTAGCATCATTATTTGTAATAGCCAGAAACTGGAAATAAACTCAATGCCCCTCAACCAAAGAATGGATAAAGAAAATGTGGTACATTCACACAATGGAGTACTATACAGCATTATAAAACAATGGCATTTTGAAATTAGTATATGGAACTAGAAAAAAAACCCAAACATCCTAAATGAGGTAACCCAGACACAGAAAGACAAACACGGTATGTACTCACTCGTACGTTGATATTAGACATAAAGCAAAGGTTAACAAGTGTACGGGCCATAACCCAAGAGAAACCAGGAAACAAAGAGGACCCTAAGAGAGATGTATGTAAATTCCTCTGGGAAGGGGAAGTAGACAAGATAAATTTTTAGGACATAAATTTGTGACTTTGAAATGACTCAATGTAAGAAACTGAACCTTATTGTCATCCTAGAGTCCTTGCTAGATTATAGTCTATATCCCCACAGCTATGCCCAGCGTATAACTATTTTCTTGACTTGTGTAGCATTATGGATTAGTTACAAGCATCTTAAAGTACCTTTACAAAAGCACATTTCACTGTCAAATTAAACATTTTATTTTATTTTTAAAATGCAAGAATCACTCCTTTGTAACAAACTCACTAATAAAAACACCTCACAATTAGATCAACATAACCATCCAAAGAAACAAATGCCTAGATTCAAATTCTATATATCTCAACAAGTTTCTATATAGTTAAAATAGTTCTTCTGAAACCATGGAGTTTAGGTTAAAATCTTACACTTTGACAGAAAAAAAACATACTTTAATGATCTCATCAACCATGATAAAAAAGAAAATAAAATGACATAGTTAAAAATACAAAACCTTTTTCTTTATATCCTCTTCTAAAACTTGGGTATTCTTTACCTGTTCTTTTCATTACCTTGTCCTCCACTAATATTCTTTTTTATTCTCCTTTCTGTCAGTTCTCCTATTCCCACATATACATTTGTTTGCATAAATACATCTAAACACTATGGATTAGTATCTGCAAATAAAGAACATGATGTTTGTTTCATTTTGTTCTCTTTTTTACTTTAGATGACTTCCCATAATACAACATATTCAAATTCAGTTTATTACCCTACCAAATTTGTGGTTTCACTTTTATTTAATTTTTTAATCTATTGTTTTAGTTAATGTCCTATTGTTTGAGAGACACAACAACCAGAGCAACTCATAAAGGAAATCATTTAATTGGAGTTGGTGTATGTTTCAAAGAGAGGAAGCATGACAGCATACAAGCAGACATGATACTAGAGAGGTGTCTGAGAGTTCTAAATCTGCGTCAGCAGCAGGAGAGAGACACTGGGTCTGACTTGAACCTTTGAGTCCTCAGAACCCATCCTCAATGACAAATTTAGTCCAACATGGCCACACCTCCTAATGAGCCACAGTTGCTGACCCTGTTTTCAAATCTGTGATTCTTTGGTGTCTTCATTAATCAAACCACCACAATTATAAACAATTTTACAAACTTAATTATAAAAACTTGTAAGTAGAAAATGTACAAAATTAACCAGGCTCAAAGACTATAAATCTCAATGAATTTCTATATAATTATAATTGACAGAAATTGTGGTGCTTCACATTGGATTTTAGGTTCTCCCTACAGAATATATATTAGCTACACATCACAGAAAATAAAAAATTTCATGACAGAGTTAGCAATAAAGACAATTACTATATATCTTCTTTTCATAACACAAAAGGTGTTATGTCAAAATTGTTAAAATGCTTTTTCCTGATGAATGCAAGTTGAACACCTTAAAAATAGCTATTAGTCATTTGTATTCCTTTCCTTCAAAACTGTGTATTCAATTCACTTGCTCACTTTGGAATGGCAATTCTATTCTTTTAGTGTTTAATTTCTTCAGGTTTTCATACGTTTTGGACAGTAGTCTTAAATATAGCTCGTAAAGATTTTCTCTAATTCTCTAAACTACTAGTGTGCTCTTCTGATAGTTTCCTTTGTTATGATGAAATTTTTAATGGTTATTCCGTATTGAATTTTTGTTCACAAGTTTTGTGTCTTCTGCAATGTATTGAAGAGTATTACTTATGTTTTCATCAAGAAATTTTAGCTGTTCAGTTTAGATTAAGGCATTTGACCTATTTCAAATTTGTTTTTATAAAAGGTTAAAGATACAAATCAAGTTTCATCATTTTGCAGGTGGATTTCCAATTTTATTAGCACAATTTGCTGTATGGGCTATTATTTTCCACTGTGTGTTTTTTATTCATTTTAAAAATATTATGTGGATATATCTTGTGGATAAATTTCTTAATACTATATTCTTTTCCAAACATCTTTATGACTGTTTTTAAGGTGAGTACCAGCTTGTCTCTATCACTTTATCTGTGTAGTATAATTTGAGTTTGGGTATTGGGATAACATCAGTTTTGTTCTTGATCCTTAGATTGCTTTAACTATTCATATTCTTTGTTGTTTCTTATGGATTCTTGAATTTATTTTGGTTTTATGAAATGTCACATAAAATTGTAATAGGCATTTCACTAAATATAAAGACTAATTTCGCTAGCATACCAATTTTTGTAATATTGATCTGTCTATCCAATACCTGGGAAATACTTCCATCATCCTGCCTATAAAGTATTCCATTATAAATTTTCTACTGTCCTGGTTTGATTATAATTAATTGTCTTAATTGAAGTTGGTTCATTAAAACATTAAAAATGTTAACAAATTCTTAGCCAGTCTAATGAAAGGGGAAAAAGCATATTAATAAATTAGAAATAAATATATTTTATTATAGCAGGTTACAATGACATATAGAATATCATTATAGAACATTTTAAAAACCCAAAAAGATGTAAAACCTGGAAGAAATATATTAATTTCTAAATTTACAATATTCACAAAAATTAAATTCAGAAGATATAAATAACTTAAAATGTCTATTACTAGTAACAATATGGAAACTATAATCAAAAGTCTGTCTTTGAAGAAAAGCCTGGATCATGAAGAATCTATTTCTGAATTCTCCAAAACTTTCAAAGAAGTTCTTTTAGCAATCATTTGTAAGTAGTTACACACACAAAAAAAGCTGAAGTTATTTTACCAAATTAATTCCATTAAGACCATAGCATTCCAATACCTAAAACAAGTGAAGACACTACAGCATAAACAAAAACCACAGATTAGTTTGATAAATATAGATGTAAAATTTCACATCAAAGCACTTGCAAACCAAATTTAGGAATATATTAAGATCACATGTTATTACAAATTGGGCTTTGCCCAGAAAATGTAGGTTGGTTCAATTTACAGAAGTCAATTAATTTACTATTCTAGATACTGAAGACACTTAAGAACAGTAACAATATTATCATCTTGCTTGATTCTGAACCGGTGCTGGACAAAATTCAACATTCTTTCATTATGAATGTCTTGGAGACATTAAGAACACATGTTATATCAAAATAATTAAGGCAATATATATCTAGTCAACCTTATACAAAATAGAGATAAATCATTTTCCCTAAAATTAGAAAATAGAGAAGGATACTCACTCTCCATTTTTATTTTTGATATAATGTTTCCTGACTTAGTGACAGCAATTAGACCTGAGAAATGTATACTTGGATAAAAAATAAGAAAGGAAAAATCAAACTGCTCTATTTTCCTATAACAGAACCATATTCATAAAAGAACCCTTAGAATGTACTAGGAAAGTTTTAGAGCAAATAAAATCTTACAGAAAATTTCATGAACACAAAATGAATATATTATAGTATCCCCTATTATTGCCAAAAGTTTGATTTTACATAGTGAAATTAGAAGAAGTATTTCATTCATAATAGTTCCAAAAAAATTAAGTACCTAGAAATACACCAAGCCAAAGAAGAGAAAGATTCATATAAATAAAACTTCAAGATATTGAAAAAGGAAATCAGACAGATACTAGAGTATCCTCCATGCTACCAGATTAGCATATTAATATAGTAAAAATGGCTATACTACCAAAGTTAATCCATTTATTTAGTAAAATATCTCTGAAAACCTATTTCACAGATTTAAAATAAAATCCAAAAGTTAATATAGAACCACAAATACCATGAATAGCCAAAGAAATACTATGTAGTAAGAACATAGTTTGAGGTAAAACAATATCTAAATTCGAATTATATTTTATAAATATAATGATGAAGACAAGCTGGCTCTCTCATGGAAACAGATAAGCCAATGAATTGGGAGGGAGACTCAGAATTAAACCCACAAAGAATGAGAGGGGCCCTATACCTACTACTGCTCAGTTGACAAAGAACCTTATAGTAGATAGACCAAGGGCCTAGATTAAAACCAAATAGAACTGTTATACTAAAGAAACTTAGCAGTAAAGATGATTCCAAATGATATTCTGTTACACTGTAGATCAGTGTCCTCCTCAGGCATTGTCAGTGCAGCTTTCTCCCACTGTGGGTAGGAACAAATGCAGAGACTCACAACCAGACAATATGCAGAGTGAGAGACCTCAGAACAATCAGCCCTAAACAGAATATCTCTATCAAATCCTTTCCTCATGGTTCAGGGATCTCTTCAGAAGGAGAGGTGAAAGTTATGAATCAAGGGGCATGGAGGACACTAATGCTTTCTAATCACAGCAGAACTGATACACATTTGAATTAACAGAGACCTAAGCATCATGTCTGGAATCTGCATGTGTTTTTACCAGATGGGGTGCTTAGAGCTCAAATAGATGTGCATACATGTTCTCCTCTCTAATCCAGAATCTGTCTTCCATTGATAAACATTTTTAAATGAAAAAAAAATGTTTTCTCCAACAGAGTCTCACTTGGGAAACAAATTAGTCTTAATGGTAAGTCACATGTTCAGCAGTAGATAGCAAACAAAAAATGAATTCTAAAGTATCTTTTGATATTCCTTGATTCATAATGTTGTATGAGGGCTTGTATTTTTACTTTTACTTTTATTTTATCATGTTTTATTAATTTTTAACATACAGAGATTTTTGTGTACATAAAATCTCTGGTTTTCTGTTTCCTGGATATGCAAATGAGTGTGTCTCTGCATCTATATTTGGTTTCTTGTGCCTTTTCTTGAGCTCTCTTCCTATTGTTTGTTTGTTTTGTCCTATTCCAACGTGTTTGTTTTAATTTTATCTTATTACATTATATGTTATTATTTTTATCCATTCGATACCTTTTTGTTTTCTAATGATAGTCAGAAAGTGGATAGACTTGGGTGGAGGAGCTTGGGAGGAACTGGAAGGAATAGAGAAAGGGAAACACATAGTTATATCATATGAAAAAAATCTATTTTTAATAAAAGAAAAAATTCAAAATAAAACCACCTGAAATGTTAACACTTCTTTATGGAAAGGAACATGTGTCAGTATTTTTCAAAACACCGGAGAACATAAGAACTCTCTAAACAGAGCTTCAGTATTACCTGAAAACACACGAACAAGCCCCAAGTATTAATAGATGTGACTACAATTCAGTTATTTAACAAATATGATTCAATGTTTTTTTCCATAAAAAAAGAACTGTGCAATCATAAACACAATCAATTTAAAACCTTCTAATCCTGGTTGGGTGGTAGTGGCACACACCTCTAATCCCAGCACTCCTGAAGCAGAAGCAGGCAGATATCCATGAGGTCAAGGACAGCCTGCTCTACAAGAGCTAGTTCCAGGACATTCTCCAAAGCTATAGAGAAACTCTGTCTTGAATAACCAAAAACAAAAAACAAAAACAAAAAAACACAGCAAAATCAAAAAACCTCTTATCCCTTGTGTAAACAGCTCTTAGACATCTTACCTCTTCTGCACTATGTTCTACTCCTACCTTTACCACTCTCTCAGCACTTGCCCATCATCCTTTGCTGTAATTTCTTTTCATTCATTCATGTTCCTCAGAATTGTAACTTAATTTACACTTCATCAAATGAAATTCAAACTTGGATTTAGCTTCCTGGGTCAGGTTGCATAGTAACAGCTTTCTTGCTTTCTTGGCAAAGTCTCACTCATGAGCATATGATCTTCTCATCTACACAAGTCCAGGTTCAGCAGGAAATAATTTAGAAAAGAGAAGAAGGAGGTGTACCTATGCATAACCTGCCCACCATTTTTTCCATGAGAAATATTTCCTTCTTTTTTAAGCAGGCATCAATGTGTAGAAGCAGCCTTTTAACAGTATTACAATGAAGCCTGACACAAAAAGTTTGTCTTTGTGTACCAGATTAGGAAATCCAATTAGTATTTCCCTTGTTACTTTTCATGGAAATATACAGATGTTTAATATTTGAATATAATTAGATTTCCTTACTTAGCATAAGTTTTGATTTGGATTTCTGGATAATGCTGTAAATGCTGGAGGGTGGGGGAGGCTGAGAAAGAGATGAAGAGAAAAGAAAACCTGAAGCTCAATCAATATAACACAAAAAGTTTAAAGTGTTCACAATGCAGCCTTTTGGTGATCTTCCTGGATAGAACAGGGCTCATTTTATACAGTTCCTTTGACAAAAGAAATTTTCATTCTGACATTACCCAGGTGAATAAGAGTTTAATTGTTGAAAAATATTGTATTGTTTTAAGCTGTTGAGATTTCTCTCTGGAGAATTGGTGTAGGAGATCCTTCTGTTTATGTGTTGCTTTCATTGGTTAACGAATAAAGAACTGCCTTGGCCTTTTCATAGGGCAGAACTTAGGTAGGCAGGGAAAAACAGAACTGAATGCTGGGAGGAAGAAAGCAGGGAAAGGGAGAAAGCCGCTATGGAGCCTCCAGAGTCAGACATGCTGAATCTTTCCCAGTAAGCCACTGCCATGTGGTGATATATAGATTAATAGAAATGGATTAAATCAAGATGTGAGAGTTAGCCAATAAAAGGCTAGAGCTAATGGGCCAAGCAGTAATTTAATTAATACAGTTTCTGTGTGGTTACTTCGGGGCTAAGCAAGCCAGGCAGCTGGGAAGAACAAGCAGCCTCTACCCTTCAACAGAGAATTCCTATTTGTCTAGGCCAGGCACAGGAAAACTGTACCCTTTGGGCCCAGGGGTATCATGCAAGATCTTTACAATATTATATTGGAAAAAAAACAATATTATATTGGATCATATCCCTATTATTTATTAACATTGTGGAGTGAAATTTTACACTCCAAAAGAAGGATTGGACAGTTGCAACAGACCACAAGGCCCACCATACCTGAAATATTTACTGGTCTGTCCCATTACTGACCCCTTGTCTAAAATACATGTTTTCTTTCTATCAATCTGTTTATGGCCAAAGAATGTTTAATATTGTAAGAAACTCATTGCTGCTCAGTTTTCTCAAAGAATCTTGGTCTATGACGGTTCCAATTGTCTCCTATAAATCATAAGCATTCTTCAGTGTAAGACACAGTGATAGTCATCCCAGCCATGGTTCTTTCTATGCTTGAATGAGCATGAATGAGCAACCAACATGCAGAGTCAGACTGAAAGCTGAGGTCATCCTAAGAAAGGCATGAGGGCCAGGCTTGTTGGGGTTTATGTCCTGCCCAGTCCCCCAGCCATTTAGTCCCAGAGAAAATAATGCAGAGAGTCTACATTAGGTTATAAACTGATTGGCCCATTAGCTCAGCTTTCTTATTAGCTCTTATAGCTTATATTAACCCATTATCCTTATCTATGTTAGCCACATGGCTCAGTACCTTTCTCAGTGGGGCAGGTCACATCCTGCTTCTTCGGTGGTCTGGGGAGGAGTGCCAAGGGAGCTTCCTGCTTCCCAGAATTCTCCTGTTCTCACCTCTACTTCCTGTCTGGTTTTCCCACCTATAATCCCTGCCTGGCCAATCAGCGTTTATTTAAAACATGATTGACAGAATACAGACAATTCTCCCTCACCAAAGCTTGAAATTTGTTTTCTCCTCAAATTAAATCTTTATCTATATGTTCTTTTGTGCTCAGCAGAAAAATTGAATGCTATGTTGTAGGGAAGAAACAGGAGTCCTAAGAATCTTGAGGAGCTTTACAAATTTTGTTTGTAATTCAAATTTTAAATGTGATTGACAGATTGGTTACTACTGTACTTATTATCAGAGAGCCTTCATCCAGTAATTGATAAAAGCAGATGCAGAAATCCACTGCCAAGCACTGGACTGTGCTCCAGGAGTCCAGTTGAAGAGAGAAAGGAGGGATTTTGTGGGCAAGGGGAGTCAAGATAATGACAGGGAACCCACAGAGACAGCTGACCTGAGTGAGTGGGAGCTCATGGACTCTTTTCTGGACTGACAGCTAGGGAACCTGCTGGGGACCTACCTAGTCCCTCAGCATGTAGGCGACAGTTCTGTAGCTTGGTCTGTTTGTGGAGCCTCTACCAGTGGGATGAGGACCTGTTTCTGGTGCATGAGCTGGCTTTTTGAAACCTATTCCCCATGTTAAAATGCCATGACTTGTTCAGCCTTGATGCAGGTTCGGGAGCTTAGTTCAGCTTCAATTTGATATGCCATTCTTTTGGACTCCCATGGGAGGTTTGCCTTTTTCTGAAGTAGGAGGAGTGGGTGGGGGTGGGGTAAACAGGAGGTGGGGGGGAGGGAATGGGAAGAGAGAAGAGAGAGGAAACTGTGGTTGATATATTAAATAAATAAATAAATGAATAAAAAGAAAAAAATCAGCACTATGATAGAAGAAAACAACAACAGCAACAACACATACACATGTGATTAAATTACATTTGGCTAGTGCTAGTAGTATAATATATATTTATGCTTTTGTTTTCGCCATTTTACTAATAAAAAATGGTAACTGGCAGTGGAAAGCTCTCAAAGTATCTAATACAATGAAATGTACTCAACATGTTGAGTAAAATAGAGTAAGCCTTTGCCAGGCTCAGAGTCATAGCTCTGGGGAAAAGTGGGTTGAGAAGAAAAAAATTAAAAAGTAGCATCTATAAGACAGAATGAAGAGTTTAGGTCTCCAAAGGTATGATTACTGATGAGGTAAAAACCAGATATGAATGAAAAAGCAAATTTAGACTCAGAGAAAGGATATATTAACTCTTATAAAACCTTAGGGAAGGCATTCATAATAACTCTATTTCCATCGCATAACTCTTATTTTTTTGTGATTTTCCATAATATGGTCTACAAATAACAGATGGTAAAGAAATTAGTACACCTCTGTACTGTAGCTTATTTAAAACTTCAACATGTCATGGAAGCAGGTTTTGACTGAAAAGAACTGCAAAGACTCCATCTGCCACCCAAAGTCCCAAATTGGATACTACAGTAATGTGTATAATTATTTAAAAGAATGTCATGACTTGGTCCAATCAATCCATTGATAACTGTTTATTAAATTAAAGTGGTTGCTAAACATTCTGAAGATACAGAGTAAAGTTGTGAATAGTGAAAGGATGACATGGTGGCATATGTCTTTACTTTCAGCAATCAAGAGGAGAACACGTGCAGATCTCAGTGAGTTCCAGACCAGTCTGCACTGCATTTTCAAACCAATCTTTTAATAAAGTAACAACCTTTTAACAAGTAGATGGAAATAGCTATCTGCTCTTCATTTTCCTTTTCTAGTAGAGAGTGCTGGTTCTTGCTTAATGTGATACACTGGGTTGGCTCTCGTGTGGGAGGGAGAGAGGCAGAGAGATTGGTGAGGCCACTCACTTGGCACATACCAGTGACAGTGTTGATTATGGTCCCTCCGTATCATTGAGTTTTTCTTCTCTTCTGTCTTAGGGTGTCTGCTCATACACTTCTGTTTCCTTTATGTATTCCATGCAGTTGTCCACAGATACTGAAGTAATTCCATGTACTCATAGATGGTACATGGAAATTAATGATGTACAGATCTGGTAGTTAGGTATAAGGGAAGCGATGAGCTGAATTGTAAGACCGGATCAAAGAAAAATACTTCATATTGTACTTTATGGGGTATAGCTTTTTTCTAAAGACACTAGTGGAAACACAGAGATTTTAAAAAGGAAGTGTTATCATTGGTTACACTTATATTTAATTACTCAAATTTAATGCTATCTATAATAGGCCCTAAACAACCTTGCTTACCATTTGCAGAATTTTCTAGCAAAGGATCTCTCTAGGTGCCTTACGGCAATTTATCTAATAATACTGGATTGTTATTGAAATCATTTAAATATTTTTTAAAGTATTGGAGATAAATGCTTACAATGGCAAATTCAGAAAATAAGAAAAAATGAAAATAATTAGTCATAGAGGTGGTAGCATACTTCTGTAATTATACAGTCCGTAAAGACAGAGGATTAGAAGTTCAGGTCACTTTTGATTACATGACAAATTTGAAGCCACAGTGAAATATATGAGAAAATATTTCAAAAAATAATAATGATAAAAAAAACAAAGCAACAGAGCAACAAAATTGAAAATAGCCTTTGTTCTGGTCCAGTTTTAAATATATATATATATGTATATATATACATATATAGACACATATATAGACACATGTATATATGAAGTTTCTCTTAAAACTAATTTCTAGCTATTTATTCACATATATCATCTAATGAGCATATATAAATATATATACCCACTATATATATATATATATAAACACACACATGCACATATATATGTAGTTATAAGGTGGATGGGAGTTTGAAATTTTAAAATAATTTCTCCAACTGTAACTTTACGTATTTATACTTTGTGTCAGATACTATATTATATTTTCAATTTTCTGTCTTTTGTTTCCTAGCATTATTCATGAATATTTCACAAGAATATTAAAATTTTGGGGACTATTGAGTCATGATAAACACATTATGCGATGGTTGCACCCTAATGAGCTTTCCAAGTTGGGGCCTTCCTTCATCCTCTGTGATACTACCATAAACTAGGGTATAATACTTCCTTGTGCCTCAAGAAGAATATCTTGGAAAATTTGAAAGTATAATTTTTAACTCTTTCCAAGTTAAGATAAAAATAATAAATAAACATATAAACAACCCTAGGATACAAAAATATAAACAGAAATGTTCATGTTATCACAATTATTACAAATATGTATTTCTAAATTAGCATAGAAAAGTTTACAAATTGATATATTTTATGATATTTCCTCTGTAAGAATACTTTTTTGTCATTATTTCAACATTATAGCATTATAGAATAGATTATTCTATGAAAATTCTGGTTATCGATAAAAGAAATCCACAATGTAACTGAAATTTATACTACATTCACAATTTATCAATGAGGTCTTGGAAACTAAGTTTTAAACTACACTTTCCTCTAAGTTGCTGAATAGCTAAAGTCAAAAAATTGCAAATATTCCTCTTTATTATAGAAAAAACTTCAAAGATTCTAGGTTGCCCATTCTCCTATCCATATTAGTCTTAATGTAAATGAGGTACTTTAACAACACAAAACCCATAACATTTAGCAACAGGCTTGATAAGTTTACTTTTAACTGATATTACCATCCTATTTGCTTTAGGTTAGTGAGTGTGGGTACTAAAGTACTCTATCCACATTTCTTTTCAACAGATAACTTGCAACCCTAATCTATTTCCTCTGAACCTATTTCCAATTTCCAGCTGTGAAGGCTGTGAATAGTCTTACTGCCAGCTAAAGTTTTCCTACCCTTATTTATCTCCCTGTGGTTCTGGTATGTCTTGGCAAGGTATACAGGGAACTCACCCTAGTATTTGTGTGTGTTAGAGGATCGAACAATTATTACTACTAAACACACTTTATTGGTGTCTGGGAGAAGAGAATAAACAAGAAATTTGTTGCTAGAAAAGCTTCTTTTGTGAAGGGTAAGAGATATACTTAGCTGTGAGTACAATTATAAGTATTTAAAAATTCATTTAGAAATTATGCTAGTCTCATAAAGTAGTCAGTTCTATAAGAATCATGACCTGACCAGTTTAATGTAATTTGCAAGACTTTCACAATCAGTTATGATTTCCTTCCTGTTGATCTGTCCAAGAAGATAGTTGCTGGTTACCAACAAAATATGAGCACCACTCCTATACCTTTAAGGCTATATTGCAGTGCTGATCATTGTGGTTCATAGGCCTCATAACTAGTTTAACTTTTGATTGCTTACCTCCCTTGGCAGCATGCATAATGCCTACTACTGCCAAACCTTGTACAAAGGGAGAAGCCTTTCAGAACAGATCCAACAAATTATCTCACTTCACTCAGTGTTCATTGTCTCCAGCAATAGAGACTTATTTACAACCTCTGAAACATAGTCAAGAAAAATAACCATGACCTATATTGTTTGGGAGACTCTCTTTGGATACCATGATCAACAACTGCAAAGGACGCTTCACATACTTGTTATTGATTAAATAATCTAGGGCTTTTTAAATGATTATTGTTAGCCCAAGTGTCATAACTTCATTTAAGACATATGTTCATATACACAATTTTAGATAATTAAAAAAACATTATTTCTTAGGCTTTTCCCAAACATCCTTAGTGTATTTTTCCTTCTCTACCTCTTTGCTTCTGCATTGACTGCCTTTTTCCCATTCTAATTAAATCTTTGCTCCCTGTTTTGTCTATTTCCACTTCATGTCACCTATATTCTGCTAGTTCCCTCTCTAGACATTCCCCCTTCCATGGTGCCTTTTTATTTTCCTGGCTTCTGTCGTTAGTTACTGTTGATTATATGCTCATATATGAAGGACTGGAGAAAGGAGCCACAAATAAGAAAGAATAACTATTCTTTGTCTTTCTGGGCCTCAGTTACTGCACTCAATATTTCCAAGTTCTATCCATTTACCAACAAATTTCATTATTTCATTTTTCTTTATAGATGAATAGTATCCCATTTTCATTATTTATTCATCAGCTGAATGATATGCAGCTTTGGGGTGGGACAATTCTGTATTCTGACAATTATGTTTTAAATAAACACTGATTGGCCAGTAGCCAGGCAAGAAGTATAGGTGGGACAACCAGACAGGAAGTAGAGGTGGGGCAAAGAGAACAGGAGAATTCTGGAAAGAGGCAAGCTCCCTCTGCAGTCCTGTCCAGACACTGAAGAAGGAAGATGTTACCTGTCTCACTGAAAAAGGTACTGAGGCCTGGGGCTAACATAGATAAGAATAATGGGTTAATGTAAGTTATAAGAGTTAATATGAAGCCTGAACTAATGGGCCAAACAGTTTATAACTTATGTAGATCTCTGTGTGATTTTCTTTGGGACTTACCAGCTGTGGGAACTGGGCAGAACAGAAACCCCAGCAAGCAGGGCCATATGTTACATAGCTTGTTTCTATTTTCTAGCTATGGTGGACAGAGCCTCAATGAGCATTGTGGAACAATGTCTGTGGAGTGGAGTGTTCAGTCCTTCGGGCGTACACCAAGGGTGGTATAGTTGGACACCACCATAAAGACAATCACAGCTTGTCCAGATGCAGAGATATAGTGATCATGGTATGCCAAGCTCCAGTGTATGCATCTACAGTCCAGCTGTTCCACGTATGGTTCAGACAACATCACAGAACAGGGCCATAAAAACTGCAGGGGCTAGAGGAACAGGATAACTGCTGTGAAACTGTGTCTCCTACAAATGACAGGGAAGTTGTGTCCATGGTAATCCAACAATATGACTGCCTAAGCAATACCAAATGACACCAATAATAGACATGCTAACACGGAAAATGGCTCCCCTTCTACACAAAGTTACTGCCAACTAAGAGCAAGAGAATTAGTCTTCTCTAGTGATGGCATCCCAATAGCACATTGTCAGCTCTGAAAACATGTACACACAAATAAATCTAAATGAACTCTGCAGGTTAAACATATACATATATATATATATATATATATTTGAGGTAATAAAAGGAGAGATGCTATAATCATATTTAAATTAAGATAAAATGATTGAAAAGAAATAAAGAGACGTTTTCTTTCTACCAGCCTTTAGACCAACACTCCAAAGTCCATACAGCAGGCCTCAAGGAACTGCCAGGAATTATTTTCAACTTCACGAAGCCACTCTAGTGATATATTCCAATATTTATTTATTAGCATTAATGTCTTGGCATTCACATGGAATGTTTTTTAAATAATTGGTTTCTTCACTTCTTTGGGGTTTTTCAAGGTAACTTCTCTTACTATGTAGGATAGTCTTTGGGGAAGACCTTTTGAGTCATATCTATCTCAGGCCCTTGGTGTTCTGTGTTCAAAATGCAAGGTGTCTTCTATTGTAAGAACTTACTTACTTTCCACATCTGGGAGGCAAGCAAAAGCCTAAACTATTTTGGAAGTCTCTTAAAAACTCCTGACCAATAACTTCAAAGAGGGCTTCTTGTGCTTAGTTTTGGAGATATTGATAGATGGACAAAGACTTTTGGGGAAAGCATTGTTACCCAGTTAAAAAAATCACTTAAATTATATGTGTATGTATACACAGACTCATATGCATTATAGACATTTTCATCAGATTGATAATAATTGACTATTTCAGACCTTTTTACCTGAGACTTCTGAATTTATCTGTTTCCTTCTTCCTAAATAAAGCTCCCCCTATTTTTTTCATTTTGCCCTTCAGATCATTTGTATTTTAAATTTCCCTCCCCACAATGAATCCTTTTGTACTGGCTGTCTTGGAAACCAGTCCAGACCAGGCTGGCCTTGAACTTAGAGATATGTCTGGCTGGGTTTCCTGAGTGCCGAAATGAAAGACATGAGCTACCACCTCAGGAATCCTTTTGGCTTTTCTGGTTTTTGCAGTTATTCCATGTTATATACTCACATCTAAAGATTTGTAACTAAGATCCTTTGATAAGAGGGAGCATGTGACTTGTTGTCTTTCTTATCTCACACAATATGATTCTTTCTAGTTTCACCCATTTACGTGGAAATGTTATTTTTCCATTTTCTTTTTAGCTGAATAGTATTCCATTGCACACAAGTTAGTCATTTTAATTAACCATTCTTCCATTTAAAGATATTTAGAATATTTTCATTTTCTGGTTTCAGGGAATAAAGCAGTAATGAACATGGCTGAGGAAGTATCTGTAGAATAAGATGGTGAATCCTTTGGGCATATGCCAAGGGGTAGTATAGCTAGGCCATACAGTCAAATATTTTCTGCATTTTGAAGATTCTCCATTCTGATTTCCAGAACTACTGAACCTATTTGTATTTCCACAGACAGTGAATGATAGTTCACTTCCCCAGAACATTTAAAAAATTTATTAGTCCTTTTGTTAATCTTAGCCAATCTAAATGGAGTAAGATGAAATTGAAAAGTTTTTTTTTTTTTTTTTTTTTTTTTTTAGTTTGGACTTCTGTATTTCCTGAAAGTGAATAATTTTTGAGGTATTTCTTATACATTTTGATTTCTTCTATGTAAATGTTATTTAGATTCTATTTAGTTCTGGTTATATGCCTAAGACATTTTTAATCGTATTTCCTTTACTCTTTGTCTTTTTAGCTATGCGGATATTCTGGTTACTATTCTCTGTCAGATGTAGAGATGATAAAGATTCCTTTCCATTCAATGGCATTCCTCTTCTTCTGATTGTTTCCTTAGCTTTACAGAAACGTTTTAATCTTATAATGATCCTGTCTTAATTGTTGGCCTTAACTCTTGGGCAAATAAACCCCTATTGAAAAACTGCTTTTTGACACATATATCATGTAGTGATATTGCTTGTGTTTTCTTCTAGCAGTTTCTGGTTCACAGTTATAACTTGTTCTATCAGAAGTTAGATTTTGTACATATGGGTCCAATTTCATGTTTTTTTTAAATGTGGACATTCCTTCTTCCCAGCAAAAGTTGTTGAAGATGCTGTGTTTTCTCTAGTTTATGTGTTTTAGCATCACTATTGAGTATTAGATGGTTGTATTATGTATACACATTTTTAGGTCCTTGATTTTTTTGTTCCATTGGTCAACATGTCTGTTTTTCTGATAGTACCATAATGTTTTTTTTATTACTATGAATCTGTAATATATCTTGAAGTCTGGAATAATAATATCTCCAGGATTATTCTTCAGTTTCCTTTAATGTTTCTTTCCCTTTATTGAATTCCATTTTATTTATTTTTAATAGTTTTATTTATTTCTATGTGCATTAGTATTTTGTCTGCATGTATGCCAGAATGAGGTAGCAGATTCTCTGGAACTGGAGTTACATACAGTTGTGAGCTGCCATGCTTGTGTTGGGAAATGAACTCAGGTCCTCTGGAAAAAAAGCCAGTGTTGCTGAGCCATTTGTATTCCATTTTTAAATCTTGGAATTTCTTGGATACTTTTAAAATTCTTTTTGGGTCTTGCTCTCAAGGTTGGCCA
>PVIU01020587.1:0-33655 GCA_004026605.1 Ondatra zibethicus
CAATGTGCTGTAGCTGCTGACTTCGGAGAAGCTGTTTCTTTCTAGAACTTTTCCACAAAAGCTGCCTCTTAGCACTAAGAGCATCAGAGCTGGCTGTTTCCTTTATTCACCCAAAGCTCTTATTCTCTCTACCAGTTTATTTCCACAATATACGGTGCAATTCTCTGTTGTCGGCATCTTACTCACGGCTGTCTTTACTTCCCCGCCAAGGACTGTGCCCCAGTTCATCTCTCACCTAACAGCCTCTGCCCTCTGGTCCTCTAGCCTCATCTGTTTCCTTTCCACACGTGGGCTGCCCACAGACAATTTGTCTTTTCATGGACTGGTAAGCAGGGAACTGGGGGTCATGGTTTGAAATGCTTTTGAAGATTTGACCTAGAGTAATTTTAAGTAAATTCTAATGTAAGAATAAAAAGTTGGGTCTGTGTTGTCATCATCATCTCTTGCCCACTTTGTCTTCTAGAAATTTATTCCTATTGTCTTTTGTAACAGCACCAGCTAGCAAGGGCTTGGAAGGAAAGTATTCTTTGCTCCCCCCCCCCCCCGTGTATGTGTGGTGTGTGCGTATGTGTGTATATGTGTGTGTGTGTAGGTGTAGGGTATGGGTGTGTGTGTTAGTGTGTTGGTGTGGGGGTGTGTGGGAGTGTCAGTGTGGGAGGTGTGGGGATATGTCGGTTTGGGGTTGTGACGGGTGTGGGGGTGTGTGGAGGTGTGGGGTGTGTCAAAGTGTGTATGTGGTGTGTGTACGTGTGTTGGTGTCAGGGTGTGGGGTTGAGCGGAGGTGTGTTGGTGTGGCTGTTTGTGGGTTTGTGTGAGTGTGTGGGGGTGTGGATGTTGGGGGTATGGGGGTGTGGGTGTTGGGGGAGTGGGGGGTGGGGACTAGCCAGGATCTGTGGCTTCCTGCTGCATTAACCCCTCCCAAAGTTCCTCTTTTGGTGAGTTATTTCCTTGCTTGCTGCATATGGTCTCCTGTTGAAATGCTGCAGAGAGTTTCCAGTCAACTGCCACTTGAGCCTGGTAATTCAGACTTCTTTGTTCAGTTCAGGAAACTTCCTGGTCTTCTGCACACATTCCTTCAAACCCATTTTTGTCTTGGATCTTGAGATAACTTTGCTGAAGTTACTTTTTCCTTTCCCATGACCGCCATGAGAGGGGCCACTGCTTCAAGGTCCACTTCTGGTAAGAGCTTCCTGGTGATTCCAGTCTTGTTGATTGTATCTCAGTTCCCATGACAACCATCTAACAACACATTGGCATAGGTGCCTGGTAAGGAAGTGGTTTGTTTTCACCTGATTCCTCACAGTGAAGAAGCCTAAATACAGGGCTCAAACTCACAGCCAAAGCCACATGTCAGAAGAAACGGGAAGCAGATAGTGGCAGGCTAAATTGCTTTTTCGATTTCCCTGTGAGGCAAATGTTAGGAACTCAGGTTTAGAGAGGAAGGAGTTTGAAATTTGGTGCCCAGGGCCACAGAACTAGTAAAGAATTGATTTGAACATGTCAGCTGCATTAAATTCTTGGGTGTTATAGCAAGTTACTACAACTGAAGTGGTCTTAAGAAACAGAATTATTGAATTATTATCTCATCCCGAAGGCCCAGAGTCAACTTAGTAAGTTCCACCTGGAGCTCAGTGATTGTCCTTGCCCTGAGCTTTGGTGGCTGCTGGAAAACCCCTTGTCTGATAGTACTGTCACTGCAATCTCTGCCCCTTAGCTCATGTTTCTCGCTCTGGGTATATATACCTGTCAAACCTCCTCTTTCCTTTTGCAAGGACACCGCCCATTGTTTTTAGTACTTCTTACGCAAAAATCAAGGCTGATCTCAGCCTAAGGTTCTAAACTACAATTGCTAAGATACTATTTCAAATGTCATATTCACAGGTTACAAGGCATTTGGGAGGTATAGGACTTGGACATATCATTTTGGAGGCACCTGTTTGTCTTATTTACTTTTCTATTGTTTTAACAAAACACCATGACTTATTGAAGAAATTGTTGGATATGGGTCTCACGGTTCCAGAGGATTAGAACCCATAACACCAACAGTGGCGAGCATGGTAGCAGGTAGACAGGCTTGGAGTCATACAGTTTGTAAACGTGAGACAAAGAGAGTCTGTTGAAACCTAAAAGTATTTCCCCCAGTGACACACTACTTCCAATAGGGCCACACTTTTATAACCCTTTCCAAACAGTTCCATCAACAGGGGGCCAACTGCTCAAAAGTATCTTAGCCTATGGGGGGGGGGCGTTCTTTTAGATGGAAGTTTCTGTCCCGCCCAGTCCTGCAAGTGTTCAGTCCCAAAGAAACACACAGAGGCTTATATTAATTATAAACTGTTTGATCTATTAGCTCAGCCTTATTTTTAACTAGCTCTTACAACTTAAATTAACCCATAACTCTTATCTGTGTTTAGCCACATGGCTTTGTTCCTTTTCTTACTGAGGCATCCTCATCTTCTTCTCTGTCTTGCTGGTGACTGACTCTCTCTGCCTTTCCTCTTCCCAGAATTCTCTTAGTCTATACTTCCTACCTGCCTACTGGCCAATCAGCATTTCATTAAACTAATACAAATGACAAATTTTTACAGTGTATGAGAGCATTGTCCCCCAGCACACTTTCATTCAAACCACTACAATGTTCAATCCATTACAACAATGTTTAATGTATATTATATACCTTTCCTATACCAATGAGTTCATGCCTTGCAATTTAGTAATGATTTACATATACTCCCTAGGTGTAAGTCCAGTATCTACGCAAGTTACTACTGCTAAAGACCATGCTTATCCATCATCTATAATCCCTTTGTGCCTCCTACTACACTGGGAGAGAACACCCAGCCCAGACAGGAACTGCCTGGGAGGAAACCCTGGGCATCACTATGGTGAGGCATCCTTGGATGGAAAACTTCTCCCACTTCTTCACTGCAACCTGTAGACAGACATCTATGGATAAAGTCATTATCATGTGGATGCAAAGGCGAAGAAGCAGGTTGGAAAACAGGGAAGGGTTGACCTTTAAGTAAGTACTTCATGCTTGACTAGGTCACCTATTCTATGCTGTACCTTAAATAGTTAACCTGCAACTGATTTATGAATAGCTGTTGAGTTTGGCAAGTTTGAAGAAAACAACTTCATAATAAATTTATTTTGAAAGTAATTACTGAAATATAATTGAGCATCAAAGGAGTATGTATCTTATAAATGTATGAACGCTGTTCTTGAAATCAAGGGCCTGGAACTTCAGAACTGTAAAAAAAAAAAAAAAAAGATTTTTTCTAATGTCCCTAATAGAGAAAGCTTTAAAGCTAAACAATGACACTGTTTACTGCTTTTCAGTCCTGAAGTTTCAGAGATTCTTTGGTGACTTCACTAGAGGGAAGTTAAAAATAGTGGGATTAATTCCAAGCCCAACAAAGCCTGACTATGCATTTCAAAACTTGATTTGCATTCTAAATATCCAGGGGTCAGGGATTTTGTTCGTTTGCTTGTTTTGTTTGTTTTTCTCTTAGTCCTTCAGAATGTGTTGTAAAAGACAACATTCTTAAAAGAAATGCAGAGCCAGAAGGCTGACTGTAGGTGAGAGGGTCTGCTTGGAAGACTTCTCTAGAAGATTCAGCTTTCCTGGCTGTTCCAAAAGTGACTTGTTCTCCCAATGTGGGTGTGGATAGAGAATGACTATACCCCAACTTTTGAAAAGATGCAAAGACTAATTTTTAGAATAAGATGAGAAAATGAGATCAGGAAAGGCAAGTCATGGTCTTTTGCTTTCTTCCTGCTTGACATCCTGTAGGCTGGGAACTAGAAGGGCCTGCTAGTTAACGCTGGAGCCAGGCCAGCAGCACCCCCTTGTGGCATCTCTGGGCATTAAAAAAATCTAAATAGGATTTAAAATGTCCAGGACAAGCTAAATCTAAATTATAAGCAATAGTTTACTTTTGTTGTTGTTGTTGTTTTCTCATTGACAATGCAACTCTTTTTCTCTCTTACAGTGACATTTCAGTTAAGTCATCAAGATATTCTTCAGTTTAGGTATGAACTCAGTGGCTTGGCACAGACCAAGTTCCGAAGTGAACTTATTTCCAGTACTGTGAGCACCAGTCTTCAGGGAGAAGACTTCCACGTCGGTTCCAGCTCAATTCCTCTATGTTTCATGTCCAAAGCGTGTGGTTTCCTCAGTAATGGGGTCTTACCTTCGAGTTCTGGAAGATAACCAAGGTCAATGGCAATAGCCTATTCAATTTTGGGAGTCTTCTGGACACCCCAGACCAACAGCTTAAGGGGAGTGTTCCTATGCCTGGCACTGGGGCTTTTGTTAGTTTATGGCTCTTCACGAGAGCCTTATCACCCCACATGGCAAAACTTCCTTTAAACTGTATATATATATACATATATATATGTATATATATTCAATTTTAAAGTAAACATAGACATGAAATAATCTTTCTCTGTGGTCATTTCAAATGTCCTTAGTGTTATTTATGCCTCCTCTTGTTTTCTCCCTCTGTACTGCCCTTTCCTTCCCATTTCCAGTTAACTTTCAATGCTGGTTTTTCCCATTTCCCCCTCTGGAGCACCTGTGTCCTCCTCATCTCCTCTCTAAAGCCTCTTCCCCTTTCCTTATGATCGCTTCCTGCTTTCCTGACTTCCATGGTCACTCGAAGTTGCTAACTTACCTCTAAAGATCCACAAATAAGAGACCTGAAGAACATGAAGCATTCAGCTTCCTGTGTCTGTGCTGCTTCAGTCAGTAATATATTTTAGTTCTGTCAATTTAAATAACACTAAACATAAGTCATTGCCAAAAGCCTATGCCAAACTCTTGTCCTTGAGGAGTCTGGATATTTATTTATAAAATATGTTTTTCTCGTGACTAAATAGGTTTGCCCTGATGTATTGCTAGTGATGTAACCTAGGGCCTCAAGCATTAAAGTACTCTACCCTAGCCAATCTACTGGCTCAGGATGAAATATCTAATTGCTCCCATTGATTTTGTTATTCCTTGGTATGCTATTCCCTTTACATTTATTGGAAGCCAGTGTATAACTTCTGAGGACTTCCTCATCAACCACTAAAATCCGTATCTCATGTAACACTTCAAAAATAGCCCATTAAATTTGAATTCTGTGTGAAATTCTTTGGAAATTAAACTTTATGTGTTAGAGGTACATGTCCCTCAGAGCAAACTATAGCTTTTAGGGACTTTGCATTCTAAAAAACAAAAACAGAAACAAAAACAGTCCCCCCCAACTCCAAATCAAACCAAAACAAATATAAAACAAAATTTAAAAACCCTACATGTTTCAAAACAGAGAATTAAAACTCAGAATTAATGCATTTCATGGGACCAAGTATGTGGCATTGAGCTTTTCTCAAATGCCAGACATATCGGCATGCTAATGAAACCAGTTGTAAAATTCTTCTCAACAATGTTTTAATCTCAGCCTCATTTTTTTTTCTTGCTACAACCACTTCCCTGTCTGTCCCTTCAGGTTTGTTTTACCTGAAATAATGCAGATGGGGGAGTAATTCAAAAGTCATTTAATGTACAATTTGTCCAGACATCATCACAAATTATACTTAGAGGACTCTAAATGAGTGCTCAATTGTAGAAACAATTAGTTCTAAGGCAACTGGTTTCAAGGCCCAGGTGTCTGTCTTCCTGGTACTCTGGTCCTATGAAAATCTGGGCTGTGATTCAACATGGCAGCTATGAGGAGGGCAGAGGGGGTCAGGAGGCAATGAATGTGTACTTGTGAGTGCCAGGAGGCATGCCTGGAATTACCCGGCACTAGAAGGGATCACAAGACACACAACGGAACCCACTTTAAAAGTTTATTGAGAGAAAGACATCTGCTTAGGCCTGAGGATGTTGGTGCAGGAAGAGAGCATGGAACAGGCGTGTCCAGCTTTTAAAGGCTGCCTAGTGCATGCACACAGGGGCTTATGTAGCTGTGCCATGCACAGATCATGTGACCATTGTTGTACATAGATTACACAGGGCTTGAGAGCCCTGGGTGGGTATGTAAGTTCCCTGAATACTTGATGGCACATGCACGACCCTGGAACCCGGAAGTGCCAGTGCTTAGACATTTTGCCAAAGTGCTGGGTGATGGAAATGTTAACAATACTTGTATGATTACCCCGAAACACAGAATCTCAATATTTTGGAGTCATTTCCCTCCAGGTCTGAATTCTCTTGAACTTGAAAGGCAGCAGAAGGACTCATTGTGAATACTGGAACTCTGTAATCATTTAAAGACATCAACAGTCCACCTTCTACACTCTTTTCTCTTTTCAAGCAGACTTTGGAATGAAAAATATTTAGATTTTAATCTGCCACAAACCACTATAGCTATGTTTCTATACATTGCACCAAAACTTAACAGTAAAAAAAAACTAGACATTTATTATGCTAATTTTTGTGGTTCAGGAGTACAGTCATAATTTAGTTGGGTCTTTGGGCTCAGGGTGTCTCAAAGGCTGAAGTCAAAATGTCAGCAGGGGCTGTGCCCTCATGTCATGGTGAACTTTGGACAAACTGTAAGTGGTGGTAGCGTGTGTTACTAACTTTCTTCTTGGTTTCTCTCAATGAATGAGAAGCAGGTCCAGAGAAGGCTATATAACAGAATCTAGGATGTTTTCATGATCAGTTCACAGTAAGGAAGTGGGTCACTAGGTCTAGTGCATTTTCTTGAGAAAAGCTCAGTGGTAGAATCCTCACATAGCACGTGCAAAGCCCTGGGTTTGAATATTCCTAGCACCGCGCACACACACAAGGGTCACATTCAACACACATGCAAGAAGTTGTGTTGTATGTAGCCCATACATTCTTTGTTGCAGACATTGACATCCCTGAAGGGAGGTTCTCATGTGTTAAATGATGTCCTGTTTCTTGTTTGTTTGTTTGGCCAACTTGATATGACAGAATTGTCTGAGAAGAGGAACCGTGACTTCCCTCAGTGATGGGAATATGGGTGTAAGATGAAATAAAATTTTTCCTTCTCATGTTACTTTTGATCATGGTGTTTTAACACAGCAATAGAAATCCTAACTTTGCTACATCTAGCACAGCTCCAGGGATGGAAGAGAATTGAAAAAAAGACAGACAGACAGTCAGACACACAGACAGATGGGATTAGGTGATACAGGCTCTTAGCTGGAGAAACCACAGTACCTGGGAAGCTCAACATATTTATTGTATAGAGTTTACGTGAAAGGTAGGGTTATGGCACACAGTTGAACAATGAGGTGGGTTTTAAGGTGTATACTGGGATTAAGGGAACAGGGGTAGCTAATCTCATCCAAAACAGTCTTTGTAGTGGTCATTAGTCTGTAGACATCCAGGGTGGGTGGGGAAAGCTATGGTGGATATTTCTGCACCATACACAGTCACCACTCACACATGGGTGAGAGGGAAGGTTTTGCCATGATATTGTAGGCCAGAGGTCTTTGGCATGGCCTGCTTGTCAATATATACATTCACTCAAGACTTCACTTAGGGATTTTTTTCTGCTTCCTCCATTGATTAATACAAATGATTACCATATGACTTTTACTTTAGAGAAACTATGTACATCTGTGCCTGGAATATAGCTAAGAGCCTGTTAGAGTAAGATATTAAGAACATTCCCATTTCACAAAGAAAAGAATGGAATTTATCTGAAGTCTTGCTCAGAAATGACAGGGCTTGTTACGATGTCCACCCACTGATGACCAATTCAAAGACCATTCTCCATCTTTATAAAAAGATATATTTTTTATTTTCTGAGATTATCGTATAGTTATATCATTTTCCTGTTGCAGGGAGAGAGGCCTCTTGGTCGTTCTTGGCTGCTCAGCCCTGAAATAATCCACAGAAACTGTATTAATTAAATCACTGCTTGGCCCATTAGCTCTAGCTTCTTATTGGCTAACTCTTACATATTAATTTAACCCATTTCTATTAACCTGTATATCACCATGAGGTCGTGGCCTACCAGCAGTTTCAGCATATCTGTCTCTGGCAGCATCTTTATGGTGACTCTCCAACTCTGCCCTTCTTCCTCCCAGCATTCAGTTTAGTTTTTCCTGCCTACCTAAGTTCTGCCCTGCTATAGGTCCAAAGCAGTTTCTTTATTCATTAATGGTGTAGGAGGTCCTTCTGTCTATCTGTTGCTTTTATTGGTTAATGAATAAAGAACTGGCTTGGCCTATAGCATGGGAGGAGGAAGACAGAGTTAGAGAGTTAGACCCTGCGCCTGAGACAGATGCTGGGAACATTACCTGGTAAGCCACTGCCATGTAGTGATACACAGATTAATAGAAATGGGTTATATTAATATGCAAGAGTTAGACAGTAAGAAGCTAGAGCTAATGGGACAAGCAGTGACTTAATACAATTTCTGTGTGATTATTTTGGGACTAAGTGGCTGGGAACAAACAAGCGGCCTTACAGCAAATTTTTCCCTTCCCCTTTCCTTCCTCCAATCTCTCATGTAACCCCCTTGCTCTCTTTTAAATTCCTGGCTTCTTCTTTAAATGTATATTTCTTTAAATAGATTTATATATACATATATATCTATAATTTATATCTCTTCTTCTAAGACTTTATAATGTTTTATATATGTATGTATGTATATGTATGTATTTTAGAGGTGACTACTGATATTCCATAAACAGTTTAGTGCTCTTCTCTGAGGAAGACTATTTCTCCCATAGCAGCTTTCCTCAGTCACCTGTAGTTCTTTATGTAGGACTGGGACCTCATGAGTTTTCACCTTCCTGGTTAGCATACTTATTGCTATTGTCCTTGTTCAGGGAGTGTTTAAGTAGCCATCTTGGTGAGACTTTCATGGGTGTAGCTTCTCTGTCATTTCTAGAAGTCACAGTCTCACAGACAACCCTGGATCCTCTGTTCTTTCAATCTTATCACCCCATCTTCTCCAGTGATCCCTAGGGAATCATGTTGTAGACCTATCTATTGGTTGGAATGGAAAGAGCCACTCTCTGAATCTTTGTTCTGTCTTGATGGAAACGCAGGCCATGGGGATATGTCCACAGCTGGTGGCAGGCAGGCAGTTATTCATATTGAACATTGTGATTTTGATATTTGATTATGATAAATACTCCAGTTAGTCACTTTAATTTTGTTATCATTTCATAACATTGCTCTGTCTCTCTAGAGATGTATCTGGTTCCCTCAGTACTTTTCTTCATTTCTTGTATTTAGTTAATTTAAATATTTTAACTTAATTTAAACATTAAAGTGCTATGGCTGAACATTTAAACTTTTTTTCTTCTTTCTTGACATGGCGCTGTAATAAGGCCACTAGTTTGTTTCCCGGCTGCCCGGCAGCTCAGACCCGAAATATTCACACAGAAACTATATTATTTAAATCATTGCTTGGCCCATTAGCTCTAGCTTCTTATTGGCTAACAGTTACTTTTTAATTTATCCAATTTCTAGTTATCTGTGTATCGCCATGTGGTTGTGGCTTACCGGGTAAAGTTCTCATTGTCTGTCTCTGGTGGGGCTACATGGCTTCTCTCTAACTCCTCCTTCTTTCTCCCAGCATTCAGTTTAGTTTTCCCCGCCTACCTCTATTTCCTACATAGGCCTAAGATAGTTTCTTTATTATTTATTCACAGCATACAGAGGGGAATCCCACATCAACATGGTCATTCAGTCCTATGGTTTTAAGTATCACCCTATGAAAGTGTCACTCAAGGGTAATTTGAGTACAGATATGTGTCCCAGTTGCCAGTCTTGTTGATTCAGCTTCCTGCTCAAATCCCTTCTGTAATCTCTGGGTTATCCCTGCTTGTGCATGATGTGTCTGCCTCCTCTCATGTTCAAATTGCAGTTCTGATCTTCCTTCTTGGATGTCACATCTACGTTTTTTCTATCTTTTTCTTCATTAGTTATCTTATTTAGTTTTCCATTTTTATTTTTCTAAGTTACTAATTTATATTGCTGTTTATCTTCACCTCTTGATAAATTCCATGAGGGTCAATAATCCACCCCCACACACCATTATGAGCAATTTTGTATTTTATTTAAGTTCCTAATTATGGTGGAACTTAGATATCTGATGCATGAATAAAATGAAAAACAGGACGATTCACGTAACACCAGTGGGATTGTTGGGTTTGAGTTTTGACTTGATACAGCTTGCCAACATCTGGGGGGAGAATCTCACCTGAGGAATTTTCTGGATCAAATAGGCCTGTAGGTATGTTTGTAGGGGATTTTTTTTTCTTCCAAAGGCAGAGTTTCTTTGTGTCAAAGCCTTGGCTGTCCTGGAAACTTGCTTTGTAGATCAGGCCAGCATCCAACTCCCAGAGATCCTCCTGCCTTTGCCTAGTGCTGGGATTAAAGGTGTGCACCACCAGCCTGCCTCTGGGGTATTGTCTTGATTGCCCTTGCTCAGTGTGGGCACCATTCCCTGGGTTGGAGTCCTAGGCTGCGTCTGACTAGCTGCTTGAGTTTATGCCTTGAAACCCAGATGGCTTGTAACCTGGAGGTGCAAGCAAAAGCAGACCTTTAGCTACTCAGTGTTGTGTTTGGTCAGGATATTTCATCACAGCAACAGAAATGCAGCTCACAAAACCAGAAAGGATGAAGTATTTTCAAAAAGAAAGAGAAAATCCAGTGAAACCCTCACCCCAAATAGCAAGTGCTAATGTCAACCACTCTAGGTGGGATTAACTGGAGGGAATGGGAGCTTTTCAGGGGATGGCAGGAAAAGCAGTACATGGGAAAGGAAGCCATGCATACCACTCACAAAGGTTCTAGAAAAGTCTAAGAATATGGAAAGTTATGAGCAGAGCAAAAGTTGATAGGACAGCAAGACATAGATTGGCTTTTATTGATTTAAGAACTAGAGTTATTGAATAAAAGTAGAGGACAACATGAAAACCCAGGTTGTTTGGTATTGCTCATTAAAAAGAAGAGTAGATTACTTCATTCAGAAAAGTACTTTAAATATAGAAGAGAATTCCAGCAAATTGAATAAGGCTTTCTCTCTCCTCGCTGTGAAAGGTCACGACAGGACTAATTCTAATGTCCAATTACCAGGCGCAATCAGCACAGCCAAGGAGAATCAACTCAATTTCAGTCGCAGGCATTTGCCTTACCTTTCACTGGCTGTAGAAAGACTCGGCAATTTTCTCATCAAAAAGCTAATTTTAGGAGCAAAATGTCAAGGAAAGATGAAAAAGAGCTTGGCTTTGCAGAGGCTGGGAATTCTAAAAATTTGTGCTGCACTTGTAAACCACATGTCACATCAGTCACCACGGAAGCCTCTTTTGCAGTGTCCCGCTGTGATCCCAGGGCGTGTAAAACCAGTCGGAAAGACAGCAAAACATCCGCTTCCTTCTATAAAGGCCAATGCAGGATAACATTCTGTTCCGGGCGGGGAGGACTATATTTTGACCTGACCCAGCGATGATAGCGTTACTCACACACATATGCACACACGCACATGCATGCACACACCACACACACACACACACACACACACACACACACACACACACACACACACACACTTTTCATTTATTTGGACAACACAGTGAATAACAACTATGGCTGTTTCTGAAGCAATTATACTTCTTTAGTAAGAAAAGAAAAACCTTCATATCTGAAGTCTACGTAAGGAGGGGAAAATGGGTTTTCATTCTCTAGGCTGATATTTAAAATTAAAAACTCAAAGCCTGTACTTGGATGGATCAAAAAAAAAACATACTGAGTGAAGTAACCCAGACCCAGAAAGACAAATATAATATGTACTCACTCATAAGAGGCTTTTAGATATAAAACAAAGAAAAACTAGCCTATAATCCACAACCCCAGAGAATCTAGACACAAAGAGGACCCTAAGAGAGACCTACATGGGTCTATATAAGAAGGAGAAAAAGACAAGATCTCTTGAGTAAATTGGGAGCATGGGGAGAGGGCAGAAAGGGGAAGGAGGGAAAGAGAGGGGAGCAGAGAAAAAAACATATAGCTCAATAAAAAACAAACAAACAAAAAAACCAAAGCCTGACATAACCAGAATCTTTTTTTTTACCCTTTCTCACTTCCCACTGCACAGTAGGAGCCCTCAAACATTATAGCTCAAGAATAGATAACTCCTACGTCTGTGTCAAGAAAAGACAACTCCTGTGTATAGGTCCTCTATAAGGTGACCTAATAGGCTCTGGGTCAGTGTTCTCTGGTGTTTCATTGACACTCATACCTGGAACATACTCTGTGAGGCCAATCCACATCCCTCCTGCCACAATCTTATCTTATTGGAGCAGCTTGAAAATTGCATAAGTGTTATCCAATCCTTTATATTATTGGAAACCCAGACTTCTAAAGAGCCCAGATAATGGCAATCAAAAGAAAACAACCCTTTGATTTTGAAAGCAGGTGATGTTTATAAAATCCATGTCTTTTCTTTGTGAAGATGATTCTGTACCCAGGATCTGGTCACCCAACCACTGACTTTGAGAATTATTTCTTTTCAGGTATGTGCATGTATTTGTGTATGCTTGTGCTGTGCTGGTTTTAAGGGATGGTGTATAGGAAATGATCCTTTGCCTTCTGAGCTCCTCTGAAGCGTGTCAGGAATTGCTGCAGCTCCTGGTTCTCTGTATTAATCTGTGCAGAAATACAAATTTAAAGTGTGTTAATATGTTCATCTCTTGCAGGAAAGGAAAGTAGCCCTCTGTTAGGAATGTGGCTGGGTATTTTGGCTGATGTTTCAACTGCTATGCAACAAGGCTAAGAGGAAGAAAAACACGTCCCTTTTGGGGATGAAATTTGCAAGCTTTACATTCTGATTATTAGACATTTTCTTGCAGTGTTTGCACTGTTTCATTTGTCGTTTGTTAAATGATTTAACACCCCTAGTGTTAGAACTTTGCATGATGGCACATTATGTACTCCATGGGCCATCTAAGTTCAAAGATCTAGAGGACTGGGCAGACTGCTGCAAAGCGGTGTCTTCCGGACACAACAGGGATGCTGCACCAATGAGCTCATGGCAGTTGTGGATGCCTGAATAGACCTTCGCAAGATCAAGCCAGTTAGCAATGCAACACAGGTCTGTGAAGGGCTCTCCTCATATTAAGGAGATACAGGCAGTCCACAGCTCCTGGGGAAGGGAGAGTTGGTTTCTTCAGGGATGGGTACACAGGCAGATTGCTGATGTGCCAGTGATTATTCAAAATAGAAGAATAAGACATGGATTTGAGAGGGAGATGTTTGTGTGAGGAGCTAAGGAATTGTTGGGAATAGTGGTGGATATGATTAAAGGAATTGTATTTGGTTGACGATGATAGCTGCTTCTGTGGGAAGGAATGTGGAGGAAAAATACTAAGTCATTTTATCAATGCTTTTCCTGAATTCACATGGCTTTCATGAACTCAAAGATTATTTTGAATAAGAAACATAATAAAACAATGAAATAGAGTAGTTGATTTTCATTTTTCTCTAGTATTGAGTGTTTTTTTAAACACTGAGTAAACTGAGACCAAGAGGGTATTTCTCAGCATCACTGGGTTCCCTGGCAGATATGAGAGGTGTCCTGGGTGGGTGGCTGCATGGTGTCCTTATAACCTGAATGCTACAGCCCTCCCTAGCCCTGATAGGCTTCTCGCTCTTGGGGAATGCTAACCATGAATCTGCATGTAGATGAAGGCCTTCACCTACTGAATAACAAGCTACATAGCTTTGCAAGAGGCTGTGTGTGAATAAGTTTGTGAGATCAAGAAGACCAGGGTGTATTAGTGTACTGACTGTTAGTTACTAGTTAGATATGAAAAGAGGGGAGAGCCAAGAAAAAGAACAAAGATTACTCCTTATGAAACTTCGAGAAATTTTGTAAATTGGAAGATTTGAACAGCTTATTTTTAACTTGTTAGTTCCAGTCAGCAAGTTAAGCTAGTCTGAATATGTGAACAGACCTAGACTGTCAGATGCTTCTTCTTGTAGGGAAGGAAGAGTTCGCTAAAGAATTCGCGGTTTCTTCTTCTTCTTCTTCTTCTTCTTCTTCTTCTTCTTCTTCTTCTTCTTCTTCTTCTTCTTCTTCTTCTTCTTCTTCTTCTTCTTTTCTTCTTCTTTAAATGTCATGATTTGGAAAAGTTTGATGTTTTGGTATGAAGAATCACCATTAAATCTTTGTCAGCATCAGTAAGTCTGTGAGTCTATTAGGAAGACATTGAGTAAATGCAGCAAATAAAAGTTTCAGGATTTTCTTCTCTCTGTGCTTTGAAAACACCCATGAAAAATACATTTGAAATAAAATGTTGTGCATCTGGATGGCACATTTTAGTGTCCCAAATGTCTGAATTATATTGCACTACTTAATCCCTAAGACAGCACCATATGTTTTGGAGGGAGAGAGGTTGTGTCATTGCACAGAGAATCACTTGATCAAGGGCACTTGAGCAGTAACTGAAAATTCTGAGTTTTCATGAAGTTTTTTTTTTTTAAAAAACTGATCCAAATTCTATATTCTCTCCATAACTTTATGGTGATGTTTTAATGATTTTAACTATAAACCCTATTTGTTTACAAAATATTAAAGTATTTTGTTCAAATAGAGTGTTCATCAACGCTGGGGGAATGTCTGTGGCTGCTTCTGCTGGATCACATGCCTTGAGAGCAGAAATAAAATCTATATGCATCATTCTATAGTCTCTGTTCAGGGAAGTAATAAATTTCTGTGAGAGAGCAGTAATACTGATCTTATGTGGGGTATTTTTACAGTACTGCGAGCCCGTGAAGAGAGAGGAATGGTAAAGCATGCTATAGTCTGTTAAAGTTTTTATTTTATCTGCAAAGCTGCCATAAAGCATGCACTTTGGTTTCACACTCTGTCTCCTTAGAATGAACAATGTCTGTGCTTTCAACTTTTGTGCCGATGACCATTTCCCTTTGGAAATTGCCCAGTCTATTGCTTTTAGCAAGTGGCTTGGGTCCTGGTGCTCAATTCTTTCCTTGACTGGCATCATGCTAACACAGGCAGCAAGCAGAGGCTGTTGGGCTTTGAGCAACTGGCAAATTTGTGGGGAGGCAAGACAAAGCATCGACTCATATTATCACTGAAGTTAAGGGCAGAGAGATGGCATCCTGCAAGTTGTCATAGCCTAGATTTTTGAAAGTTTGCTCTCTTGATGATTTGCTCAAGCTGGTGAAATAAAGTTTATCAGCAGTGGGATGGGGGCTGTGCAAAGTGATGATGCTAATGACTCAACAGAGAGCATAACTGGAAGACAGACAGATTCATGGGGCAGCAGAAGGGGCTTCCAGCCAGACTGTTTTCTATTCTCCCTCAAGACAGGACTCTCAGTAGGGTTTAGTCCGTTCCTTCAACTCTGTATGATTTTCCTTTATGTCAGGGCAAAGTCTCTATCCTCAGGATTGTCTACTGAGGCACAAGCCACTGTGGTGGGGAGAAGGCCAGACAGAGCTGAAGTAGAAAGCTGATCAGCATCTGGTTTGTATTGCTGTAGCAGAAGCTGAGTCGTTGTTAAGAAAGGGAGTCTACTTAGTTCACAGTTTTGAGTCTAAGAGCATGGCTTGGTATCTATTGGGCTATGGTGAAGGTCCTGTGTGGATGGTCTTACACAGCAGGAGGGGGAAGGAGTGGCAGACAGAAGTCCTTAGGAGAAGCAAACAGTTGGACCAGTCTTGATTTATAATGATTTGCTGTCATAGGGACTACTCTAGTAAACTCCAGATTAATCCTATGAGACCTCCTACAGTCTCTCAAATCAGTTTGTTCATGAAAGCCTAGCTCCCAAGACCTATCTCCTCAAGGTCCTACCCTGTCTCAAAAACAGTACATAGGCAATCAAATCTCAGAGTGAGTTTTGTTTGGGTTAAATCATATTCAACCACAGCAAGTAGAACAAAGGCTGGGTGTCCAGGGGTCAGGAATGGCCAGTGCAGCTGAGGATCATCATTTCTCCTTGTTTCTGTGAGCACAGAGTGTGTCATAGCTGCGCCCTGATTCTCTTCATAGCTGGCTTGACTGTTGTTAAACAGGCTTTGACACCTGCCCTGCCTTCTGTGTTCTACCTGCAGTGCTCTCTTAATCTCTGACTGGAGAGAACAGCGGTTTCATGTTGCTTTACCTCCTCATTGCTTCCATCATAGAACCTAGAGGGACATTGTGGAGGTGACCAAGAGTCTGAGTTCCAAAGAAACAGCACACGAGCTGGACTCAGGGAAAGAATAGAGTCCTGAGGTGAAAGGAGGGCTCGGAGGAGCACAGGTTGCATGAATAGGTTTTATTTTATAGCTAAGCAAGTGGCATGCAGTGAATTGATTCTTAAAATATTATTTGGAACCAATAGTATGCCAACACACTGGGTAACTAGAACAGCACTTAACACAGGGTAATTAACATATCCATTACCTTAAACTTCTTATCATTTCTTTGTGGTGAATACCCGTTCCTTTCTTCTATCTGAGGTATGTAACATACCCTTTTAAGTGTACGCTTCATGAGGCATAGCAGAACATTAGGACTTTCCCTGCTATTGAACAATAACACTGTGCCTCAGGTAGTTTGGGGGGGAATTTCCATGTAAGCAGAGGGCTGAGATGGATCCCCTTTCAGTTTCCTTTGCCATCTTAGAATTCACCCAATATTTGTCCCATAATACAAAATGTTAATCCCACCAATCAAGAATAAGACCACCACCACCACAGTTTCAATTCAAATTTGAAACAAGCTTTAATTAAATACTGACCAGGTGGATTGGTTTTGACCAGGTACATTTCTGGGTTTCCAGAAGATGGCCCCAATCAGTTTGCAGCGGCTAGTATTTCCCATCAGGTCCAATCAGGGGCAAGCATACATTCAGATGCACCTCCAGCCTACATCCAGCAAGGGCAAGCATATATCCTGAGTTTTCCTGCCTGTGAACCTCCTGCCCACATGTGATCAAGAACATCTGGTGCAGATGGGTCAAATAAACTTGTTTATCTGAGTGAAAACGCGAGGCTTGTTAACTCCCATAAACAATAGCTTCCAGCATTTTAGGAACTGTCTGTCCCTGGGCAAGGGGCTTTAAGATCAGAGACATTTTTTGTTTCATGAATCTCTAAGGCATAGCAATTAAAAGTTAAAATTTAGCATTGGCCAAAGGGAAGATGGGTCTTTGTGACTGAGAAGTCATGGATATAAATTTGTCAGTTGTACAGTTTCACTGAGTTCTCTCCAGGAAAGCCATAGGGTATCCTGGGTGAGGAGTGAGTGCTGGGGAGGCCTGAAGCTGGTGACTGCACAGATGGGTATCAACATGGAGGAGCTGACGCCATCTGGCATGTTTCTGTGGTGCATCTCGAAAAGGTATGAACACCTGCTGTGTGACTCCATGGCAGGGAGGGCAGCAATCGTCACCAGGAAACATCTAAATGTGAGGAGGGAATGCATCTCTGCAGTATTCTGGCAGCAAGATCTGCGAGAGGCAGCATAGAGGCCAGTGTGGGTAGGATGGTACATGACAGGGTTTACAGCCCTCGTTTCTGGTGTTATAAGGTTACAGGCAGTGACCTTGGAAGAGTTCACACTCAATTTAATTTTTATTGTGTCGTGGAATGGGAATTGTTTTCTGCCAGTCAATAAAGCAGTGGGCACCCTGCCGTATAATGGATGTGAATAGACCATTACTGTTTGCTATGGCCTCTTTACTGCAGGGCACTCTTATTAGTGGAGATTCTGGAGCTACAGGAATTTTATCAGCCCCAGGGCGAGTTTCTTATCCATGTCAGCATTCCTGTTGCTACAAAGAAAGGGTTCTGGCTACTTCAAAAAGAAGGAAAATTCTAAGTCCTTGAAGTTAAAAATGCACCCTCAAGAAAAAGAGCCATCCAAGTGTCCATGAAAGAAGCACCATTGCAAGTAAGCCAAGTGATCAAAACTCCCAGAAAACAGCAACAGTAAAGTAGTTGTTAAAAGAAATATTAATGAATTGTGCTGCATTGCCAGGGAGAAGTGAATGCTTACAGCAAAATCATTATTAGTTAAGGGATAGAAAAATGATCAATCCTTTTTTTCCTATGTGCTATGAAAAAACAAAAACAAAACCAACAAAAAACAAAACCACCAAACATACTGCATTTCCTCAATTCTCAATTCTGCCGAAACTGAGCAGACACCCAACATGAAAAAGCAGTATATAGAGGGAAGCAGAGTTTGGCTTTGTTCAGCCACAGAATGTCCTCATTTGACCAGTGTGCTATTGATTTTGAATTCTTCATGAGGGCCAACTAATTGCATAGAGGTTTACACTAGAAACAATGAAAAGTGACTGTGCCAGGACCGGACAACAGGGAAATAGAAAATTGAAGAATTGTTTCCTGGAAGTAGAAGGATCATGAATCCAAGGTAGCCTGGGATATTAAAAAGACTAATCTGAGATAGTTTTTTTTTTAAGTATGGTAATGTGTACAGTGTGTGTGTGTGTGTGTGTGTGTGTGTGTGTATTTGTGTGCATCTGTGTTTGTCTCTCTGTTTATCTGTCTGTGTGTCTGTGTCTCTGTGAGTATGAATCTGTGTCTATGTGTTTCTCTCTCTGTATGTGTGAGTATATCTGTGTGTGTGTATCTGTGTGTCTGTGTGCATCTGTATCTTGGTCTCTGTGTATTCTGTGTGTGTGGTAAGTGGTCTCTTTGTGTGTATCTGTGTGTATGTGTGTGGTCTCAGTGTCTATTTCTCTCTCTGTGTGTGTGTGTGTCTGTGTATACCTGTGTTTGTGTGTCTGTGTGTGGTCTCTATGCCTGTTTCTCTTGGTAGGTATGCAGTGTGCATGTGTCTCTGTGAATCTGTGTTTGTTTTTCTCTCTCTGTGTGTATCTCTCTCTTGGTCTGTCTCTGTGTATCTGTCTCTGTGTGTCATTGTGTCTGTGTGTGTCTTGGTATGTGAGAGCAAGATCTATTCATTTTTTATGCCTACATTCTAGTTAGCTCTAAATAATGATTTTGTCTTAGTGAACACTTCTACTTTTTATATTGCTTTATAGTTGAGACCACACACATAATTTAATTCCTTCTGGGGAATAGGCTGCTAAATGTCTCATGGAACTGACAAGAAAACCAGCAATTAGTTCCGCTCCATACAATCACATCTCTTTTCCTCCAACCATCTCCCTTCATCTGCTCCCAGATCCCCTTCAGTTTTTCCAACTCTTTGCTCCTTTGGAAGCCTTCATCTTCTAGAATGCTAGAGGTAGCATATTGTTTGTCTTGTCCTAGGATACAAGATTCCTTTCTTTCATTCATAAACATATTTTATGCACCTGACACTTAGTGAATATTTAATTGAATGAAGAAAAAGCTAAATAAGAAAAAAAGAGAATTCTGTCAAAAGATAAAATAGAGGGTTATGACTTCATGCTCCTGAAATAAGGCAGAAAATGGAGCTAAAACCTGCCCCAGCATTTTACACACTGCTGGAAAACTGAGAGGTATGTCTCTGAAGAACGAGTCTTAACAGTTCAACAGTGAGCACACAGACTGGGCACACACTGCATGACCTCCTCAGTAGGTGAGAAAAGCTGAGTTTTTAGTCTTTGATTCTAACTTATTTATTGATTTTTTGTTCTTAGCCACTGTGGTGGGAGACCGGCAGTGGAGCACCAATAGTTAACACACACACACACACACACACACACACACACACACACACACACACACACACACACACACACACACACACACACACACTCTCTCTCTCACACACACACACTCACACACACACTCACACACACACTCACACACACTCACACACACACTCACACACTCTCTCTCTCTCTCTCTCTCTTCAGGATTTTTATTGTATAAATAGAGAGTGCCATTTTTTTTTTGCCTGCCCCACAAAATATTTTTCCATTGATATTATTACTCTGGGATTCCTGGTAACTCCTTCATGATTTCTATGTCATCTTTTGAAGTAGAAGCTAGGAAACTCGGAAACTCTAACCTTTCTTTCTTTAAACACAGAGCATTGTTAAAAGTTTGTCCTTACTTTGATGGTATAAATATACTAGAATTTTTCATTAAGTCAACTTTATTTGTTCCTTACATGTCTTTACTAATCATCTTCATTGTTCTAGTGAAGAAGTCATCTATTCTTTAAAAATATTTCCCTGCTAGTATTTTTTTATTACTTTAAAAAAAATACCAATTCAAATTCCCACTCCTTCCCCTCCTCCCACTCCCTCTCTACACCCTCCCACTCCTCCCTCCTCCAATCCTAAGCGAGGACAAGACACCCTCCTGCCCTTTGGAAAGTCCAGAGCCCTCCCTACTACATCTAGGTTGAGCAAGGTATACATCCAAAGAGAATAGGATCCCAAAACGTCAGTACATGCAGTAGAGACAAATCCCATTGCCACTGTCAGTGGTCCCTCAGACTGCCTCTACTGTCAACCACATTCAGAGGGACTAGTTTGACCCCATGCTTGTTCACTCCCGGTCCAGTTGGAGCTGGTGATTAGCTCAGGAAAAATGTCTCAGTGGGTGAACTCCTCATGGTCTTGACCTCCTTGCTCATACTCTCACTCCTTCCACTCTTCAACTGGATCTTGGGAGCTCAGTCCAGTGCTCCGATGTGGGTCTCTGCCTCTGTTTCCATCTGTTGTTGGATGAAGGTTCTATGGTGATATTTAAGATAAACATCAGTCTGATTACAGAGCAAGGCCAGTTCAGGCACCTTCTTCTCTATTGCTTAGGGTCTTAGCTGGGGTCATCCTTGTAGATTCCTGAGAATTTTTCTAGACCAGGTTTCTTGCTAACCCCATAATGGCTCCCTCAATCAAGATATCTCTTTCCTTGCTCTCATATTTGTCCTTCCTCCATCTCGACTATCCCATTCCCTCAAGTTCTCCTCAACCCTTTTTTTCTTCCCTTCCTTCTACCCCCTGCCCCCACGTTCCCAATTTTGTCAAGTGAACTTGTCTGTTTTTAATTCCCAGGTGGGTCACTATATGTTTTTCTTTGGGTCCATTATTACTTAGCTTCTCTAGGACCATGAACTATAGGCTCCTTTGTTTATGGTTAGTATCCACTTATGAGTGAGTACATACCATATTCGTTTTTTGGGTTTAAGTAACCTCATTCAGGATAGTGTTTTCTAATTCCATCCGTTTGCATGCAAAATTCAAGATGTCATTGTTTTTTTACTGCTGAGTAGGACTCTACTCTATGTATAAATGTGCCACACTTTCTTTATCCATTCTTCAGTTGTGGGACATCTAGGTTGTTTCCAGGTTCTGGCTACTACAAATAATACTGCTATGAACATAGTTGAACAAATGCTTTTGTAGTATGATTGAGAATCTTTTGGGTATATTCCCAAAAGTGGTATTGCTGGATCCTGAGGTGGGTTGATTCCCAATTTTCTGAGAAACCACCATATTGATTTCTAAGATGGTTGCACAAGTTTGCATTCCCACCAGCAATGGATGAATGTTCCCATTACTCCACATCCTCTCCAGCATAAGTTATCATTGGTGTTTGTGATTTTAGTCATTCTGAGAGGTGTAAGATGGTATCTCAAGAGTTGTTTTGATTTGCATTTCCCTGATAGCTAAGGAAGTTGAACATGTCCTTAAGTATCTTTTGGCCATTTGACATTCTTCTGTTAAGAATACTCTGTTTAGTTCAGAACATCATTTTTAATTGGGTTATTTAGAATTTTAATGTCTGATTTCTTGAGTTATTTATATATTTTGGAGATCAGTCCTTCATCTGATGTCGGGTTGGTGAAGATCTCTTCCCATTCAGTAGGCTGCCTTTTCGGGTTACTTATTTATACTATCAGGTTATCAACAAATAAAGTTTGACTTGTTTTCCAATTTGTATCCCCCTGATCTCCTTTTGTTGTCTTATTGCTTTAGCTAGGACTTTGAGTATTATATTGAATAGATATGAAGAGAGTGGGCAGCCTTATCTTGTTCCTGATTTTAGGGAATTGCTTTGAGTTTTCTCTCCATTTAGTTTAATGTTAGCTGTTGGCGTGCTGTATATTGCCTTTATTATGGTTGGGAATGTTCCTTGTATCCCTGATCTCTAAGACCTTTATCAAGAAGGTGTGCTGGATTTTGTCCAAGACTTTTTCAGTATCTAATGAGGTGATCATATGGCTTTTTTTTCTTTCAGTTTGTTTATATGGTGTATGACATTGACACATTTTGTATGTTGAGCCATCCCTGCATTTCTGGGCTGAAGCCTACTTGGTCATGGTATGTGATCTTTTTGATGCTTTCTTGAATTTGGTTTGCCAGTATTTTATTGAGTATTTTTGTATCAATGTTCATGAGGGAGATTGTTCTGTAATTCTCTTTCTTAGTTGCATCTTAGAGTGGTTTGGATATCAGGGTAACTATAGCCTCTTAAAAAGAGTTTGGCAATGTTCCTTCTGCTTCTGTCGTATGGAACAATTTGAGGAGTATTGGTATTAGGTCTTTGAAATTCTGGTAGAATTCTGCACTGAAACCATCTGTCCCTGGGATTTTTTTTGGTTGGAAGGCTTTTGATGGCTGTTTCTATTTCCTTATGGGTTATAGATCTATTTAATTTGTTTATCTGGTCTTGATTTAATTTTTCTATGTGATACTTATCCAGAAAATTGCCCATTTCCTTTAATTTTCCAATTTTGTGGAGTACAGGTTTTTGAAGTATGACCTGATGATTATCTGGATTTCTTCAATGTCTTTTGTTTTGCCCTCTTTTCATTTCTGAGTTTATTTGAATATTTTCTCTCTGCCTTTTGGTTAGTTTGGATAACGGTTTGTCTATATTGTTGATTTTCTTGAAGAACCAACTCTTTGTTTTATTGATTCTTTGCATTGTTCTCTTTGTTTCCATTTTATTGATTTCAGGCTTCAAATTGATTATTTCCTAGTATCTACTCCTCCTGAGTGAGTTTGCTTCTTTTTGTTCTAGAGCTTTCAGGTGTTCTGTTAATTCATTAGTGTGGGATTTTTCCAGCTTCTTTATATAGGCATTTCATGCTATGAACTTAGCACTGCTTTCATCATATCTCATAGACTTGGGTATGTTGTGTGGTCATTTTCATTCTAGCAGGGACTCCTACAGCTGATAAACACCTTCAGTAATGTGGAATGATACAAGATCAACTCAAAAAAATCAGTAGCTCTCCTATATATAGATAAGGTGAGAAAGAAATCAAAGAAACATCACCCTTTACAATAGCCACAAACAATATAAAATATCTTGGGATAACTCTAACCAAAGAAGTGAAAGACCTTTATGAAAAGAACTTTAAGTCTTTGAAGAACAAAATTAAAGACAATGGTGTAGGAGGTCCTTCTGTTTATGTGTTGCTTTCATTGGTTAATCAATCAAGAAACTCCTTGGCCTGATAGGGCAGAACTTAGGTAGGTGGAGAAGACAGAACTGTATTCTGGGAGGAAGGAAACAGAGTCCGAGAGAGCCACAATGGAGCTGCCAGAGTCAGACATGCTGAATCTTTCCCAGTAAGCCACGACCTTGTGGTGATATACAGATTATTAGAAATGGGTTAAATCAAGATGTAAGAGTTAGCCAATAAGAGGCTAGAGCTAATGGTCTAAGCAGTAATTTAATTAATACAGTTTCTGTGTGGTTATTTTGGGTGTAAGCTAGCCGGGCAGCTGGGACAAAAAAAAGTAGCCCTCTCCATCAACAAGACAATATCAGAAAATGGAAAGATCTGCCAAACTCGTGGATAGACAGGATTAACATAGTAAAAATGGCAATCTTACCAGAGTCAATTTACAGATTCAATTTAATGCCCATCAAAATTCTAGCACAATTCTTCACAGACTTCAAAAGAACAATACCAAATTTCATATGGAAAAACAATGATAGCCCAAAAAAAGCTTGTACAATAAAGGAACATCTGTAGGCATCACTATCCTTGGCTTCAAGCTCTACAATAGAGCTACAGTCATGAAAACATCTTGGTATTGGCATAAAAATAGGGAGGTGGACCAATTGAATTGAATCAAAGACCCAGATATCAATTCAAACACCTACAAACACCTGATTTTTGACAAAGAAACTGAAATCATACAATGGAAAAAAGAAAACATCCTCTACAAATGGTGCTGGCATAACTGGATGTCAATGTGTAGATTAATGCAAATATCTATTACCATACACAAAACTCAAGTCCAAATGGATCAGAGACCTCAACATAAATCCATACACTCTGAACTTCATAGACAAGAAAGTGGGAAGTACCCTTGAATGCATTGGCACAGGAGAGAGCTTCCTAAATATAACACCAGTAGCACAAACACTGAAAGAGACAATTAATAAATGGGAACTCTTGAGACTGAGAAGTTTCTATGAAGCAAAGGACATGGTCAACAAGACAAAAACAGCTGCTTACAAAATGGGAAAAGTTCTTTACCAACTCCAGAATGGACAGAGGGCTGATCTCCAAAATATAAACATTTAAGAAGCTAGGCATCAAAATACCAAATAATCCAATTAAAAATTGGGTTACAAATCTAAACAGAGAATTCTCAACAGAAGAATCTCAAATGGCTGAAAGACACTTAGGGAAATGTTCAATATCCTGAGTAATCTGGGAAATGCAAATCTAAACAACTTTGAGATAATCATTTTACACTGATTAAAACGTCTAAGATCAAAAACGTTGATGACAACTTATGTTGGAGAGGATATGGAGTAAGGGGAATGCTTCTCCATTGCTGGTGGGAATGCAAACTTGTACAGTAGCTGTGGAAATCAGTATGGAAAATTCTCAGAAAACTAGGAATCAATCTGCCTCAAGACCCAGCAATGCCAGTTTTGCTAAAGGAGGCACTCTCACACCACAGAGACATTTGCTCAACTGTGTTCATAGCAACATTACTCATAATAGCCAGAACTTCTCTGAGGAGTGGATAAGGCATGGGGTGGGTAAATGTGGGGAGAACAGGAGGAAAGGAGGAAGGGAGAACTAGGATTGATATGTAAAATAAATAAATAAAATTAATTATACAAATAATAAATATTTCATAGTTCCAATAATAATCTTAATTTTAAACATAGCATTTGTGCTTCTTTCATAGTGGCTTTATAATCAAATTTATCTTGTCAGATTGATTGGATTTTGACAACTTAAAGAAAAATCAAAAAGTGACAAATGTAAAGTAGGTCTAAATACTAACAGGGCGTGTTCCTGGACAATGTAAAGTTGGTGTGGGAAGTCCTTCTGCCTATGTTTTGCTTTTACTGGTTAATGATTTCAGCCAGTGGTTTAACAGAATAAGGCAAGGTGTGAGTTCCAAAGATAGAGGAGGAGAGAGTAGGTGGAGTGACTGAGAAGCCATGTAGCCCCACCTGAGACAGACGCCAGATATTGGACGGAGCTTTACCCAGTAAGCCACAGCCATGTGGCAATACACAGATTAATGGAGATGGGTTAGTTTAGGATATAAGAGCTAGATTATTATATTATAAAAATATGCTTAAGATATTGGCCAAAAAGTATTGCAAATAATATAGTTTCTGTGTGATTATTCCAAGTCAGGGTGGTCAGGAAACGAACTAGCAGCCTCCCCCAACAGTAAAGTGATGTTTTTAAAGAAATGTTTTTCTTATCAATGTTTCTGGCAGTTGTTTCAAATGCATTAATAATAAACTCCAAGTCACCAGTAATGAATTAGTGTCCTACTAAGGAAAGAAGTCAAAACACTTCCTTTCACTATTGTTTATCAATGGGTGAGCCAGGCTGAATTCTCCATGGTCTCTGTGCCTCTTGTGGTCTCTTTATCAGTTGCATGAGTCTAAATCTGTGCCTGCCTGAAGACCATCTTATGAGTCTGTCCCTGTGTCTATGTTTATCTGAGTGTCTGTCTATGTGAATGTGTCTGTATGTGTCTCTCCCTACCAAAGAGGTTTGCTCTCTCTTTATTGAGTAGCACAGAAGGCATCATATAGGGGGACAAAATGAGAAAAACTTTACAGAAATCTTTAAAAGGGATTAAGACACTGACTCCAACTGACCCCCAACTTACTCAGAAAGCAAACAGAAACATCATTGTTTATCAAGACATCCAAATGTTGTGTTCAACATTCATGGTGGATATTCATTTTATAAGATTACTTTCAATCTCTACTTTTGCTGCTTCCAGGACATTATTTTTGGAACACAGATGTATTACTCTGGGTCAGGACCATGAAAGAGCATATAATTTAAGATTACAGCTTTGCATTAGCTCAGGTTGTAAAAGTTGATTACATGGAAAATCCAAGACAAGTAAGGTTGTTGTTAGCATTGTTCTCTTAAAAGCCAGTTAAGCAAATAGACTGAGGATATTAGTCTTAAGTGAACTCAAAGTGCAGTATGAACTCTGGCAGTGAGGTTCAGTGAAAGTTCCAGTCTTTTAGAAAGTAAGAGATATTTTCACTTAAATTTTTAAAATTCTCCTCCTCTCTAAGTTCTTCCAGATCCCCTCCCTCTTCCCTATCCAATGAACTTTAAGTGTTTTCTCAAAAAACCCAAAACACAATATAACAACAAAACCCTCCAAACCAAGCAAACAGAATAAAACCATGCCCAAAAAGAAAGAAAGAAAGGAACGAAGGACAAAAAAAAACCCTCAATAAATTATAACCAAATAAAAACAAGCAAAGAAACAAACAAAAAAATGTTGATCAACTACTCCTAAATA
Source organism: Ondatra zibethicus (assembly GCA_004026605.1). NCBI lineage: Eukaryota > Metazoa > Chordata > Mammalia > Rodentia > Cricetidae > Ondatra > Ondatra zibethicus. The sequence goes on from PVIU01020587.1 coordinate 26,677, forward strand.
CGGGGCCTGCCCTGGAATGGTTGATAAACCCAGTTGCACACTATTACAGAAAATTGGTTTTTCCTCTCCTGGTAGGAATAAGTAATAGTTTAGTTGTTGACCTTATCCTAGTAGCTAGGTATTAATTAATTAATTAATTCATTTTTTGAATAAAGCAAAATAAAATATAATATAAAGCAAAACTATCACTTTTGAGTAGGACAAAACAAATCCAAGAGAAGGAAAATGGTTCAAGGGAAGGCAGAAGAATCAGAGACCAAAGGAGATATTTTATAATATTGCATCATCAAATCTTCAAAGTCAGATCATCCTTAGTTGGTTACACCAAGACACTAAAATTTTAAATAAATGATTTTCTCCAAGGTGTTGTTTGAATAAGTATCCATTTAGTATACAGATGAGAGGGATCTTGAAGCTCAGAAGATAGTATTTCCTCATTTTGCAAATTTAGAATCATAGCTGTTGTCGTGGGTTCTTTGACAAACAGGACAGTAGACTGTATTATACACACACACACACACACACACACACACACACACACACACACAATGCCTACAAGCACATGAACACACAGAATTACACAGAGGAATTGAGTTGACCCATTGCATTATACAGACAGAGAAGTTCTGTTGGCATAGGGGAAAACCAGCTTATGAGTAGTACCAGCCCATATCTAGACTTCTGAGAACCAGGAAGATGGATGATGCAAACTCTAGTCTGAGTCTTAATGAACAGTTAGTAGAAGACTGGCTCCTCATCTTCCAAATTAATTTTCTAGTTTACTTTTAAGTTAGTATAAAAAGAATGAGTTTCATTGTAGCATATTGAAGAATCAACCAGCCCTTGGAAGTCTCCTGTATTTGTTGTTAAAAAGAAATCTGAAAAATGGAGAATGGTAACAGATTTAAGAGCTACTAATAAAGTGATTCAGCAATGGACTTCCTACAGTCTGGCATTCCTTTTCCTTCTCTATTGCCTAAAGGATGGCAATCTTATAGCTATTGATTTAAAAGAATGTTTCTTCACTATACCTTTACAAGAAAAAGACAAAGAGAAATTGGCTACACAGTGCCTATATATAAAATAATTCTTAGCCTGCTAAAAGATATCAGTGGAAGATTCTCCCATAGGAAATGTTACATAGCCCCACTCTGTGCCAATATTTTGTAAGTCAGCCATTGGAAATGATATATAAGCAATTTCCTGAATTTATAGTTTACCATTACATGGATGACATTTTGCTATCTGATTTAAATGCAAATACTTTAATAAGAATGTTTGAAGAAGTAAAGAAATTTTGCCTTGTTGGAGATTACAAATTGCTCCTGAAAATACAAAGAGGAGATTCTATTAATTATTTAGGTTATAAAATAGGATTACAGAAAATTAGACAATAAAAGGTGCAAATTAGGAGAGATCGGTTGCAGACTCTTCATGACTTCCAGAGATTGCCAGGAGACATTTCCCAGCTATGACCCACTATTGAAATAAAACCTGGAGAACTGATTTATTTAAACAAAGCATTAGATGGTGACAAGGACTTAAATATTCCCAGGGGATTATCAGCTGAAGCTGAGAAATTACAGAAGACACATATGAATCATGTGAATCCAAATCTTAACTGCATTCTGGTCATACTACCCTCAAAACATTCCCCTACAAGAATTTTAATGCAGATGGAAGATATTATCTTAGAATAGGTCTTTTTGCCACATAAACTGAGTAAAAAATTAAAAACTTATGTGGAAATGGTCTCTGATTTAATTCTAAAAGGAAAATTGAGACTTTGTCAATTAGCAGGAATAAACCCAGCAGAAATTATAGTACCTTTTAATAATGATGAAACTGACAAATTATGGGAAGAAAGTGAACCCTGGCAAAGAGCTTGTAGTAATTTTTGGGGGAGAGATTAACAACAACTATTTTAAAAATGAGAGAATTCAGCTCATAAAGCGAACTAATTTGATCCTTTCTCTCATTGTATGGGACACACCAATAACTGGAGCCCCTACATTCTATACTGATGCAAATAAATCAGAAAAGGCAGGTTACAAATCACAAAATTTAAGTAAAGCCCTTATGATTCTATCCAAAGTCAGAATTATATGCTATTCTAATGGTACTAAGGAATTTTAAAGAACCTCTCAACATAGTTACCAATTCTCAATATACAGGATGAGTTGTTTTGCAAATTGGCACCACTGAATTTATATCAGATGATACAGAATTGATTTCACTATTTATTCAGGTACAAAATGTAATCAAGAATTGCTGTGGGAGAATGGTCTGTATTCTGTCACTCATATTTTAAATAAATGTTGATTGGCCAGTAGCCAGGCAAGAAGTATAGGTGGGGTAACCAGCCAGGAAGTAGAGGTGGGGCAACCAGGCAGGAAGTAGAGGTGGGGCAACCAGGCAGGAAGTAGAGGTGGGGCAACAAGCATTTTGGGAAGAGGGAAGCGCATTCTGCAGTCATGACCCAGACACAGAGCAAGCAAGATGTGACTGCCTAGCCAAAAAAGGTACCGAGCCATGTGGCTAACATAGACAAGAATAATGGGCTAATATAAGTTATAAGAATTAGTTAATAAGAAGCCTGAGCTAATGGGTCAATCAGTTTGTAACTAATGTAGACCTCTGTGTGATTTCTTTGGAACTTAACAACTGTGGGAACCAGGCAGGACAGAAACCTCAACAAAGAATAGGCATCATCTTATATATGCAATACACATTTAATCCCATATGGGTCTGCCAGGTCCTCTAGCACAAGGTAATGCATAAATTGATCAGTTATTGATTGGAAATGTGCTGAAGACCTCAGAATTTCATGAAAAAGCATGTCAATAGCAAAGTTTTAAAAAAGTACCTTTTCATTACATGGCAACAAGCCAAGAAGATTATAAATAAATGTCCTACTTTTTTCTATACAACCAAACACCACTCACTACCTGCAGGTAGTAACCCAAAGCGTTCTCAAATGAATGAAAATCTGACAGATGGATGTGTTCCATTTAGCAGAATTTGGAAAACTAAAATATGGACACCACACCATTGATACCTTTTCATGTTTTCAATGTGCAGTTGCTTTGAGTTCAGAAAAGGCTGATTCAGTAATCACACATTTGCTAGAAGTTATGGTCATCATGGATATACCTGCACAAATAAAGACAGACAATGCTCGATCATATGTATAAAAAAACCAAACAGATTTTTTTGTTTATTATAATATAAAGCATGTTACAGGTATACCACACAATACTACAGGACAGGCAGTTATAGAAAAATCAAATTGAATTCTAAAGGATTGTTAAATAAAGAGAAAGGGATGATAGATACCCCCAGAAATAGATTGCATAATACTTTATTAATTTTGAATTTTCTAAATGCTAATGAAAAAGGAACAACAGTTGTGGAGAGACACTGGATCGTAGAAAAAAACTATGCAATTAAATCAGCTGATATACTTTAAAGATGTACTGACCTCAGAATGGAAACTAGGACTTGTGTTACATTGGGGAAGGGGTTTTACTTTCATTTCTACTGGAGAAGAAAAGCTATGGATACCATCAAAATTGATAAAGATTCAATTTTAACAAGAGACACCTCTTAATTAGAAGAGATGATGGTTCATCAAACATCATGGCCTTTTAAACTGAACTAACCTATAAAAACCAACAAATGCTTTTCATTTGACCAGATATAACTTGCCAAAAGAGAATCTCCCCAAAATTAGGTTTCTGCTTTTTTCAGGAGAATAAAGGTATCCAGTTAATGAATCTGAAGACTACTGGACAAATAAGACATCCGAAGAAAAGGGACAAATCATCCAGAAAAAATGTCTCAAGAAAAAGAGTAAATTGTCCCTTTGGTATATCACATTTCCAACAGGGTAAATTTTCATAATGCAAATGGTCTTTTTGTAGTCCCAATCCAATTAAAGATTAAAACTGACTTTGGAGTTGGAGTGTGGCTCTTTCCTTCTCTAAACCCAATGTGTAATAGGTGGAGCAGGGGGTGCCTGGGTGCCATTCTGTTGTGGGAAGAGCGGGCCTGCTTTTTGTCCCAGCTGCCCGGCTAGTTTAACCCCTGAAATAATCACACAGAAATTGTATTAATTAAATCATTGCCTGGCCCATTAGCTCTAGCCTCTTATTGGCTAACTCTCACATCTTGATTAACCCATTTCTATTAAATCTGTATGTCACTATGTGACTGTGGCTTACCGGCAAGATTCTAACCTATGTCTGTCTCAGGCAGGAGATTCATGGTGTCTGCCACACTGTCCTTCTTCCCAGCATTCAGTTTTATCTTCCTGTCTATCTAAGTTCTGCCCTATCAAAAGGCCAAGGCAGTTTCTTTATTCAACCAATGAAAGCAACACATAGACAGAAGAACCTCCTACACCAAGCATGCTTATTAAAGTGAAAATCAAAATCTCATTTTTATTCATATGTGTTCTCCAACTGCCTTCTCCCATCTCCTTAACATCCTCTCACTAGCCCCCACCCACCAGTCCATTTACTTTCTTGTCAGATATATTCCAATACCCTTGGTGTTTCCTCTTTCCCATCTTTTGAAATCTCTTAAGCCCTTTTTAGACCCCTTTTGACTTCCTGGTGTAGGAGGTCCTTCTGTTTGTGTGTTGCTTTCATTGGTTGAATAAAGAGACTGCCTTGGCCTTTTGATAGGGCAGCCCTTAGGTGGGCAGAGTAGACAGAACAGAATGCTGGGAAAAAGGGAAGTGTGACAGATGCCATGGTTCTCCTGCCTGAGACTGACGCTGGTTAGAAGCTTTCCCGGTAAGCCATGACCTCGTGGTGCTATACAAATTATTAAAAATGGGTTAAATCAAGATGTGAGAGTTAGCCAATAAGAGGCTAAAACTAATGGGCCAGGCAGTAATTTAATTAATACAGTTTCTGTGTAATTATTTTGGGGGTTAAGCTAGCCGGGCACCAGGAAAGTGGCCCGCTCGTTCCTCTTACTACAACTTCCCTTTCTCTCTCTCTCTCTTTCTCTCTCTCACACTTAACTCTAGGTTTTGCTTTTCTGAGTCTGGCCTATTTAGCTTAGCATAATGATCTACAGTTTCATTCATTATTTCATTTTTCTTTATGGATAAAAATTCTCCCATGTACATGTTTCACAGTTTCTTTATCTGTTGATGAACAATTAGGCTGACTTATTTAAAGACAATAATTAGGTATTGTCTTAGCTTGCTTTCTCTTTTGGTGATCAACAATTTGGCTTAAAACAACCAGGGAGAGGACAGGGTTTAATTCATCTTATAGGTTACAGTCCATCATTGAGGGAAATCAAGGCAAAAGTTCAAGCAGAAATTGGAGCAGAAACCATGGGGAGACATTGCTCACTGGCTCATTCTGAGCTACCATTTTTTTTATAGAGTTCAGACCTACCTGCCCAGGGATGGTGCTGCCCACAGTAGGTTATGCTCTCCCCATCAGCCCTCAATCACAACAATCTCAGAAATATGACCCCAGGACCATTGGATTGAGGAGATTCTTCAATTGAAGTTCCCCTTTCCAAGGCGACTCAAGGTTGTGTCAAGTGGAAAATAAAAATTAACCAGGATAAGCATTGAAGTTACTCACTGTTATTGTATTAGGACTTATGCATCCTTTTATGCCAATTAGTGTTAATTTTGGTTTGAACTCTGCTTTATCATGAGTCAGAATATCTATGACAAATTGTTTAAGCTTCCATTTGCTTGGCATACATAATTTGATATTTAGTCTATGGATATCTTTGTCAGTGAGGTGTATTTCTCAGAGATAAGATAATTGGAATTTATCTTTTTAGCTAACACATATGCATTTCTTTCCTTTTAAATCTTTATTTTTTAATTAAAATATTTTTATTAATTATTTGAAAATTTTATACATACTTACAATTTATTTTGATCACATTCATCCCCACATCCTCTCCCTAAGTCTTTCCAGATCCACCTCTCTTGCTGCACTTCCTTCTTTTCTTCTTTTAGTCATTTATTTTTAAAATAATCTTATTTTACGTGCCAATCCCAGTTCCCTCTCCTTCCCATCCTTCTACTCCTCCCATCTTCTCCCCATCCAACCCACCATCTACTCCTCAGAGAGGGTGAGGCCTTCCATGGGGATTCAACAAAGCCTTTCGCATCACTTGAGACAGGACCAAGATCCTCCCCACTGTATCTAAGCTGAGCAAGGTATTCCTCCTTAGGTAATGGGCTCCAAAGAGCCAGTTCATGCACTAGGGATAAACACTGATTCCATTGCTATTGTTATCACCAACTGCCCATGCCACATAAATGTCAGCCTCATTCAGAGGCCCTACATCTGTTTTATGCTGTTTCCTCAGTTGTCAGTCCAGGGTCAGTGAGCTCCCATTAGCTTGAGTCAGCTGTTTCTGTGGTATCCCCATCATGGTCTTGACCCCTTTGCTCATACTGTCACTCCTCCCTCCCTATGACTGGACCCCAGGGGTTTGTCCCAGTTCTTAGTTATGGATCTGTGCACCTGCTTCTGTCAGTTACTGTATGAAGGTTCAATGATGACAAGGAAGTCATTAGTCTGATTTCAGGGGACGGGCAGTTTAGGTGCCCTTTCCACTATTGCTTAGATTTTTAGCTGGGGTCATCCTTGTGGTTTCCTGGGAGTTTCCTTAGTGCCTGTTTTTTTGCTAATGCCTCAGTGGCTTCCTCTTTTAAGGTATCTCTTTTCTTGCTCTCCCTCTTTGTTCTTTATCCAACTCTTCCTGATCCCTCATGTTCTCCTCCCTGCTCCCCCTTTCCCCTCCCCACTCCCCTACCAATCTCCCCTATGCTGTCAATTTACTAAGTGATCTTATCTACTTCCGGGGGGGGGTGGGGCAGCAATGGGGAGGATCCATGTAGCTGAACTCCCTTCTAGCTGCCAGTCCCTTCCTTTCACTTTTCTTCCTTCTTTCCTTTCTTCCTTCCACTTTCATTCCTTTTACCTTC
>PVIU01020588.1:0-24956 GCA_004026605.1 Ondatra zibethicus
ACACACACACACACTCTCTCTCTCTCTCTCACACACACACACACACATACACACGCACACACACGCAGCATAGATAAAGGCGTGGTAAGCTTTGTGAGCCTCTCAGAGTGCGCTGCACTTTCCAGGCACTAGCAATAAGCCTGCCCATTCTGTTTATCTGGCAGCCTCTTCCTTCTGCAAGCTGATAAGAAAGTGCTGTGCTGACAGCTCATCCATTTCTGTGAATTTAACCTGCCCTTATGATGGGCAAGCAACAACAACACATCCTTAATGCAGTAAAGAATTCACTTGGAGAAGGTTACTTGAAAATCGGATTGTTTTCTTGCTGAATGCCTTCTAATCTCATCAGTGGTTCAGCGATTCCTTTTCAAATGGAAATCATTTGGTTATTTATTTGCTATGTTTTTGCAGTGCTGGGTACCAAACCCAAGGCCTTCCTCGTTGTAAGCAAGAGCTCTACCATTGAGCTTACACCTCCAGCTTGGTTTTCAATTTTTTTTTTAAATTTTTTTATGTGTATTTGTGTATGCATGTTCTTGCAGGGTACACATGTGTTCGGTGTGCTGGATAGTTTTACGTCAACTTGACACAAGTTAAATTCACCTGAAAGGAAGGAGCCTCTCAATTTTAAAAATGTCTTCATAAGATCAGGCTTCAGAAAAGCCTGTTGGGAATTTTCTTAATTAGTGATGGATGGGGGAGGGCCCTGCCCATTGTGGGTGGTGCCATCCCTGAACTGATGGTTCTGGGTTCTATAAGAAAGCAGTCTGAGCAAGCCATGAAGTGCAAGCCAGTAAGCAGCATTCTCCCATGCCCTCTGCATCAGCTCCTGCCTCCAGGTCCCTGCTCTGTTTGAGTTCCTGTCTTGTCTTCTTTTGAAAATGAACAGTGATATGAAAGTGAGGACAAATAAACCCTTTCTTCCCCATGTGCTTGGTTGGGGTGTTTATTCCAGCAATAGAAACTTTTACTAAGACAGTGAGTGTGTGTGCATGAATGTACATGTATGTGTGACAGCCGGACTTCATCTTGATATTGTTGCTCCTTAAGTCCTATCCACCTTGTGTTTTGAAACAGGTTCTCTCACTGGCCTTAGTCTAGACTGGCCACCTAGCCCAGAGATCTATCTGTCTGTCTCCATAGTTCTGTTTCTGGGCTCACAAATGGATGTTACCATGCCTGGAAGTCTTACATGGGTTCTAGGGATTGAACTTGGGTCCTCAGGCTTGTTTGGAAAGCCCTTTCTCAGTGAAGCCAACCCCACCCCCTTCAAATCCTTATTTACACATGTATAAGTATGTATATATGTATGTATGTATTTATTTATTCATTTTTACTTTTAAAGTTCTCATGCATCAACCTGAAGGCTTATTTCATAATTTGTACGTATTGTTTTCTAGTTATTAAAAAGTCCATGAAAAGAAGTAAAATATGGTCCCTTTTCTTCAGAGACTTAAAATAGTTGATAAACAATGTAGGGGAGATGATTTAACATAGGAAATATCCTAAAAGGAAGGGACTGAGTTGAAAAATCCAGGTCTCCAGGTGAACTTGAATGACAGCGACTATGTAAACAAATCTTTAAATGAAACAGATGGAGAGAACATTTTCAACCTGGAGGACAGCATATCTCCAGTCACTAGAGTCACTTTTGAATCCGGTTAGAGGCAGGAGGAGTGTGCCCTTTGTGTGCATGCACACAAAAGAAATTCACCTGGCAGCAATTTTTTTTTAAAGATTAAAAACTAGGGCTTCCCAAGGTCATTGACAGAGGGATGCCTGTGGGTTTCGTCCTTCCATTAGTCTGTTACTATAATGAAATACCTGAGGTAGGAGTAAGTTTATAAAGAGAAGAGGTTTGTTTAGTTCTCAGCTGTGAAGGTCAAAGCTCAGCTCTGGAGAGGACTTGTGACAGACACCCACCACAATGGCGGAAGTGCATGCAAGAGGGATCACAGCACTGGACGGGAAACTAAAGAGGCTAGGGAGGGGCTTGGCTTAACACTTCTGTTTTTATCTATTAAAAGTCTTCTTGTGGGAACTACTCCGGGTCCCACAAGAACTATCTTAATCTCTTCCAATGACTGTTCTCAGCATCATCTTAATAGGCTCCCATTCGCAAAGATCTACCTACCACCTCTAAACTACCACAGTAGGAGTCAAACGTCCTTGGGGCACACATAATACCCAAGTAGTACCAGTCCTTACTAATACTTGTTTCACTTGTTATACTGAGGGATAACCAAAAATGGCCATATTATTCATCCGTTTGGGCATTGTGAAAAGTTAAATTCTGTCAGACAAATTTTGCTTTGTTGCTACATAAGTGTGCCCCTTCTTGATTGACATGTTTGCCCTTCATGTTCACTTTAGTAACCTTCGAGATTCGCTTATGAGGCAGGTGCCTACCTTCCGTGCCTAAGAAACAGTCAGACTGAGATGGTGGGACAGCACAGAAGGAAGCTCAGCCAACTTGAGACTCCATGTCAGTGTTCTGAAGACAGAGACACTGAGGTTTCAGAAAGGGACTCTCTGCTTGAGGACCCACAGACCATCCTGCTCAGAAGTCTCTGGGCTGGTCACCACCTCCTGATCTTAGCTTCCCTCTTGTGCTTTGCTGAGTTCTATTTGACAAAATATGCTATTTGAGAGCATTAATTGCCCTGGAATTCATCTCAGGTATCTTAGTTAATCAGTAATCAGAGGTTATGTGTCTATTTTGTTGACACTGAGTCACATAATAATTAAAATTTTTTTGTTTTATTTTATTTATTTTTGTTTTGTTTGTTTTATTTTTCTAATTTCTAAAAAATGTTAAGCCATGCTAGGGCTCAAACCCAGGCTAGGCAAGTTCTCTAAGTTAAATCCTTAGTTACCCATACTCATGTCAGAGTAGGGGGTTTTAAAGGAAGGTTTTATGAATAAGTGGTTTGGGTTTTTTGCTTGTTTGTTTGTTTTTACTTTTTGTTTGTTTTTTCTTTTGTTGTGTTTTGAGACAGAATCTCACTGTGCAGTTCTGGCTAACCTGGGACCTGCTCTGTAGACCAGGCTTGTCTTAAACTCACAGAGATCCATCTGCTTCTGCCTCCCAAATGCTGGAATTAAAGGTGTGCACCACCATGCCTGACCCTTATGAATAAGTTTATCCACTGAGCTGGAGATGGGATGCAAGACAAGTTAGTTCCAAGTAAAAGTGGGCAAGGCTAGAAAGGATCAATTCATTACAGAAGAAAAAAAAATCAAACAAGCCCATGGTGAGGCAGAGTGACACAGAAACACACTCTGGTACCCAACTTCAAGTCCCAGCACCGCCAGGCTATAGCGCATGTCTTGGTTTCTTCATCTCCAAAGGACAAGTGCTCCCAGGGGGCTTAGGTTCTTAGTACAGAGACTACTTTCTAGCAAATTCTTGGTGTATGGAAGCCATTGGTCTTCTTCCCCAGGTCTCTTCAGTTAAAGCTTTGTTTGCATTTATCATTTCTATTTAGAATAAATCCAAGCTGAATCTATGATGTCAGACCTACTAAATTTATCCAAACTTTGACCAGGCAGAGGGATGGGTAAGGCTCCAGGGAGAAAAGACTCCTGGGTACCATTTGTAGTGTTTGAGCTAAGCAACATCATCCATCCAGTGTCCACTCTAAGCGGAATAGAGATTGGGCTCCCTCCATGAGATGCTGTAGATGGGGGTCACACCAAGGCATGCATGGGGGGTTCCCTTTAAAGGAAGACTTCATGTGAGTTCAATATATCCAATGATCTCCTCAATTTTAATCTATTCAAGAATAGAGTACAGATTCATTTAATTCCTGTTTACAACAGTTATTTTAGGCTTTGGGTGGTGTTCAACTAGAGAAGGCAGACATGGGGGTCTGAGTGAGTTCAGTTATTCAATTACATATTTGGTGATATCACCAATGAAAGTGGGTTCTTACACAAAGTTCTGAGGAAGGGAAAGATGACTAAGAAACAGGTTTAAACAAGAAAGATGATTGGAACATAGGACAAGCCGGAAGAACTTATTTATAGAAGGTGATGTCATCCTCATGAATGTCTCACCAGATCCTCCTTCCCACCTCCCTTCTGATGTCATAACACTACCCCAGACATCCATCATTGAGCTGCATATCCCTGCAGACATCCTCTGGTGAACTGAGAAATTGATGATGTGATTAGAGATTGTTCTGAGCGTCATCCAGGGGAACGCAGGCTTGGCTTTTCTGAGGCAGAAAACAAAGAGAGGTGGGGAGGGATTTAAACTGTGGCAGTTTAAAGCTTTGACTTGAGTTTTGAGAAGAGGAAATTGGGGTTGCTCTTTGAAGGCTTAACTCACAGGGATTTTTTTTTCTTTAGACAGGGGAGAGGGTAGTCATTTGAACTCCTCAATACACACCACTCAGTTCCTTTAGCTCTCCTCGTTTGTTGCATTTGTTTCTTTGGACTAACGAAACACAGCCAGTTGGCTGGCTAACTAGCATGGAAGTGGACTCTCCCGTGACTCTGGAAGCCGGAGTCTGAAATCAGAGTCAGGGCTCCCTGGAGGGTTTCTCGGAGAGTCCTTGTCTTTTCCTCAGCATTCTTTGGCTCACCACCGCCTCCTGTCCATCTCTGCCTGGTTGTCGCACACTTCCACACACCTCCATTTCTGTGTGTTGTTTTCAGTTGCTGAAAACAATCTTTTTGCATTGAAGCGACAAAACCCAGACTTAGTCACGTGTGTGGGGAATACAAGCAGGACTTTTAATAAGAAGCAGTTCCTGAGTAGAGGGAGCCATCACTGGGCTTGATCGTTTGCTGGGGCAGGTTAAAGGGGAGTCCTCTTGTTGCAGGAAGGACTAAGAGCTCTCAGGAGCAGGAGGAGGGGAGAAGTTGAGGTAGGGGAGAGCTAGGGGAGAAGCTGGAGGATGGGGAGAAACTGGGGGGGCGGGTAATCATGAACTGGCGCTGCTGTGACTGAATGAGCCAGCGTGCCCAAGAGATTGCCCGCTCGTTGTCCTCCCACAGTGGCTCCCACAGTCCCGTTTTCCTCTTCTCAGGACACCAGAGACTGGGTTTGGGTTTCATCCTAACCCAGCACAACATCTGTAAGGATTCTTTCTCCACACAAGGTTATACTCTATGCTCATCAGTGACATTTCCAAGTTGCTGTGGTGTCGTCATGGGGTATGGGGAAGAGGACCAAAGGGGCAAGTGAGGTGCCACTGCCCTCTCGGACCATCTCTCACGGGCAGTTACAGAAATCCAACATCAAAATGCTCGGGACAATCTTCCCCTCCCCCCCCTTAAGTTGGGGGGTCTAACATGAGCTTAAACAAATTGCTAGAAGGTAACTTGTACATCTTATCGACAACCAAAGTTCTCAACATTGTTTGGGTTAAGACCCAAACAAATAATGAGCTTTGTGCCACTCAGAACAGTTAATTAAGCAGGGTGCTTTGGGTAAAGCTTTGTTGGGATGCTGATAAGCAGAGATGGCTGCTGAGGTAGTCTCTTTCTCAGGCCGAGCACATCAAAAGTTTTATTATAAATGGCCAGCGAGCATGCTTAACAAGACAGGAGTATCGATCAGGAAACAATTGTTTGCTGGGAGCAGGCGCTTGTTTCAATGTGTAATTAAGATAGTGTCAGTTGATAAAGACTCCGGGGAGAATCACTCCTCCAGCTCAGTGTCATTAATCTGGCGTCATGGCAACAGGCTGGCCTTGGCTCCTCTCTCTGGAGTTTCGTTTTATTGATGCATCTCCTGTTCACAAGTTACAGCTTGCTCCTTCCGAAGCTGCTCCCAAGTGATGAGGTGGAAATAGAGTGAGCTGCTGTTTATCTAGCACAAGACTTGAAGAAAAGCAAAAACAACCCACCTGCCCACAAGCTGCATCTGAAGGCAACCTTCCTCCTTACATAGTTCTGTATGTGCTGGGGTTTCTTACCAGCTTCACGGAGCATTCCTAGGACTTGTGGAACACTGAGACTCTCAGAGCCCACCTGATACTAAACCTGACTGTCAACAGGATGCCCAGGGGATCTGCAATTACACTAAAACTCAAGAAGTCCTGCCAAATATAGACTCCCCTTGGACCTTTGGTCAATGGCTCTACAGGGCTTTCCTCACAGGAAACATCACACACACACACACACACACACACACACACCACACACTCATTAGCCATGGTGGTTTAAGGTTTCAACAGGAAGTGCAAGACAGCCACTGTTTATCTAGAGCAGGTGTGGCAATGTAGCCCACCTAGTTATTCCTGGGACAGCTGCAGTTCTACCATCCAGAACATCAAAGAAAGCCATTCCTGAAATACCTAGAAACTGCCACACACAAGCTTTTGCCCACTGCGGCCAAAGCACAGGAAGATGCGGTTGCCTGTTATTTATCACAGCCATGAAGTTCTTGTCTTACTCTTGACCTAGTGATCACGATTAAACCATATGGCTCCCATGGGAGTCCAAGTTAGATGGTCTTCCTTCGATCCTAGCCGGCATGGGACAACCAAAGCCAAATCTTTGCAATTACAATGAATGAAAAGGATGGAAACCACCCAGGTACTTGCATTTGAAACATTATACTACAACACTATGAGACTCTGTAGAAAGTGATCCCACACCACAGACGCTTTGGTTTGGAGGAGTGTGGGTGGGTTTGTGGTAAGGAGGGGGAGGGAAGGGAGGGCTGAAAGCTGCAGATAACAAAGGAGAGATTTGGAGGGAGGGATGAGATGAGCCATATTTTCTCTTTTTAATTAATTAATATTTTTATTATTTAAAACAATTTTTAAATTTAAATATATTTTAATCATCTTCTTCCCCTCTCCCAAGTTCTTCTAGATCCTCTTCCCCTCCCTACCCACCTAACTTTAAGTCATTTCTCAAAAAACAAACCCAAAAACCCAGGACAACAAAATCCTAAAACCCAAGAAAACAAAATAAAACACCAAACTGTAATCAAAAGCATGTGTGCGCGCACGCGCGCAAACACCACACACACACACACACACAGTGGAGTCCATTATATGTTGGTCAACTATTCCTGAACATGAGGCTTGCCCTGGAGTGGTTGATAGACCCAGTGTCACTCCATTGGAGAAAATGGATTTTCCCTCTCCCAGCAGGTATAAATGACAGTTCAGTTGTTAACCTTTACCCTAGTGACTAGGTTTTGAATTAATCAATCAATCATTCATTTTTTAAAATATAACAAAATAAAATATAAGATGGAACAAAAACTACCACATCCAAGTTGGACAAGACAGACCAACAGACAGGAAAGTTGTTGAATCAGAGAATTCACAACCAAGAGAAGGCACAAGAACCAAAGACCTATTTATCTGCACACTCGGGAATCGCACAAAACACTAAACTGTGAGCCGTAATACATGGGCAGAGGGCCTGGAGCAGACCTGTGTGGGCCCTGAGCTTGCTGCTTCAGTCTCTGTGAGCTTTGCTCGGTTGATTTACAACTTGTTCTCCTGGTGTCCTCTATCCCTCTGGCTCCTACACTCTTGCCATGGGATTCCCTGAGCCCTGAGGGAGGGATTTGATGGAAACGTCCCCTTCAGGGATAAATGTTCCAAGGTCTCTCACTCTGCATGATACATTCAGTGACTTAATCTTCACAAACAAATATGCATTCTATTCCTTTATGGATGACTACCTTGCTCTTACACTTTGTGAACCGAAAACCCTGAAAACATTCTTACCTACGTTAAAGATTCTGCAAGGGCTGGTTATCTGATCAGAACTTGGATTATAGAGAATCGGAATGTTGCAGATACACAGCCAGCATTATATCAGGCTATCTTTAGCTCTTTAATAGTCATTCATTGCTCACCTCCATACATGACCTAAAACTTTCTTTTAAATTATTATCAGGTAGGATTTATTTTATTTTCAATCATGCATCTCTTTGTGGCAGATATGCGCACATGGATGCAGGTGCCTGGGGAGGCTGGAGACATCAGAGCCCCTGGAGTGGATGTGAACCATCTGATGTGGGTGCTGGGGCTGGATTCAGGTCCTCTCTGAAAGCAATGCATGCTTTTAACCACTGAGCCATCTCTCCATCCCTTGGTTATCAGGAAAATTTTTTCTATGTATTTTTAGCAGACCACTAGCTTCCACCAACCCCAAAGCTAAGAGTGTCATTAGATAGAATCTAAAACTTATAGCAGAGACTTTCCCCTCTTTCTGCAACCCATCTACCTGTAGTCTCTTTTTGGTAAAGGTCTTGATTTATGACTTTTTTTTTAACTCTATCAATTAAAAGTTCATGTAACAGTTTCCATGTTGAAACATGTCATTCAAGACAACAATCTGTGTTTTTGGACTATGGTCACTCACATTTAGCTTAAAATAAACTACCTCTTACTCCCTCTGAGGTGAGAGCTGTTTTTCACAGGCATATTCGTGCCCAATGTGGGACTCCAAGGATCCTCCACTGTTACCTCAAGTGTCACTAGGATTGGTGCCAGACTCCAGCACAGCTTTGTGTTTCTCTGTCTCCTCCTTGGATGAATGTTGCTGAGCTATCTTGGGGCCCGGACTGCACCTTTGGCTTGGCCAATGGTTTGTTGGTTTATTCTGAGGTGTTTGGTGGCTATCCTCTTGTTTGCTTCAGAGCATCTGTTCGCCAGCGTTTGGTTCTTCCCCGTTCCACTCCACTAGTATGGACCTACATTTTTTTCTGTTTCCCATTTCCTGCTCATTGCAATCTTAGTTTACTTTAGAACTTCTATGAGCAACTGATGACAAAAATGCCAATGATAAGAGGCATTTGCTTCCTGCAACCGAGAAGGGTGGTGGTGTCAGGGGAGACTCTTCAAGATCATCAGCCTTGCTGGGAAGCAAGAACACATAGCCTCTTCCTGGGTTAGAAGGAACCAGATTGGCTCAGCTGGGAAGGCACACATGGCACATGAACACCATGCCATGCACTCTTCACAATCCCATGAACATGCCTGATTCAGCTGATGCACATGCACTCTTCACAATCCCATGAACATGCCTGATTCAGCTGATGCACAGCAGGAGTGAGACCCAGGAGAGCTACTGAATTCAGCACATAAACCTGATCTAAAATACAATTCCCTTTAGCCTTCTTAGAGGTTTGCAATTTCCAGTAGAGGAAACAAACAACGCTGCAATGAGAAACAAATTCAAGTGAGAAGGAAATGTTTGGAAATGAAATAAAAAAGCTATTTGGTACTCCAGTTGCTTCTGTGTTTGATAACTATGGTAACCCAACCTGCAATTTGTAAATATTGAGAACATTTTATATTCATAATCTGGGGGAGGAATGTTAAACTAGAAATCTTAGGCGACAGAACTAAAGATGATACGTGGGAACTCTACCTTAATTGGAATTTAAAAGTATCTATGGTCAAACACACCTTTAATCCAACATTCAAGAGGTAGAGGCCAGCAGATTCCTGTTATCTTAAGACCAGTGGTCTACATAGTGAGTTCCAGCCCAGCCAGGGCTACATAATGATACCCTGCCTTTAAAAAACATAATAATAAAATAAATAAATAATTTAAAAGCCATATGAGATTAATCATGGCATCCCTACTGTATAAGGAATTAATAAGAGACTTTGGGAAAATGTATCATTATAAATAGTGAGGTGGGAATAAACAGGCTCAACTGACAAAGTTTTTGTCACACCCTCATGAAGACTTGGGTTTGAAACCCTGGAATCCACACAGAAAGTCATGTGTGATTGTGTACTCATGTAATCATGATACTGGGGCAGGGACAGCACGATTTCAGAGGCTTGCTTGCCAGCCAGTCCACTAAAATTGGTGATCCCAAGCTCAGTGGAGAGCAAGTGAAGAAAACACCTAGCATTGAACCCTAGCTTCCACACCCAAAGGCAAGCATAAGCACACACACACACACACACACACACACACACACACACACACACACACACACACACACCAGTGTCAAAGTGATGGAAGCTTTGTCTTTCTTTGCCAAAGATGCTGCCTTTAGGTCTCTTAAGCTTCAGATCTACCCCTGATGGGAACATCAGTTATCTCCTTACAAAATAATTACTGGGAATTCTGTTAAAATGAACGAAGCCCTTACCAACAATCTCCCGAAAGGGAAACATTCACACTGCTGCAAGAGAGTTTCAAAAATAATAACTAAAATTTAGAACTGGCTACAGAGTCCTTCCCCCGTGAGCTCCCAGGAGAGGAAAAACTAAATGAGCATAGAGCAAAGCCCAAGTGGTTTTGCCAACTGGAAAAGACACACAACTGATAACTCTGTTCAGTCTCAGCAGAAGGGACCCCCATTGGGTAGTTATAGCTGCCCCTAGGTGAACTCAGCTAGGGCTCACATTCCTCATCTGTACTAACTCCTCCAGAGAATGCACGGGGCACATCAGAGGATCTGGGTCAGCTTTCAGCTACATCAACAGTTGAGAACAACAGTCACAGAATTCAAACCCCTCTAGCAACACTTCTACTAGAGAGTGCTTCTTGAATCCCTTTCTATTCAGATTTTTTGAAAATCATTGAGATATTTGGAATTTGCCTTGATTTGTTTTCCTAACTATTAGGAATACTGCTGATGTTGGCTCTTCTGAAACTTGTGGGCCAGTGACAGACTGATGCTCCCTAGACCCAGCAACTCTCAACCACCCTCTCCTTGGGAGGGCTTGCCCTTTGTTGCTGATTTGTTTATTTATATTCACCCAGTTTATGATAGTGATTAATTCTTCATGCAAGCAACTTTCAAGACATATAGTGATATTTTATTTATGTTTTCTAAATAAAGTTTGCCTGAAGACCAGAAGGTAAAACTAAGCCACTAGAGGCCAGGTGGTGGTGGCTCACGCCTTTAATGCCGGTACTAGGGAGTCACAGGCTTTTAACCCCAGCACTAGAGAGGAATATAAAGTGGGATGAGACAGGAACTCACTCTCTTTCAGTCTGAGGATTTCTTAGAAGTAAGAGCTCTCTAGTGGCTGGCTTCTTTGCTTTTCAAAGTTGAACCCCAATATCTGTCTTTGGGTTTTTATTATTCGGGCTACAAAGACAGATTTTTTTTATAATATTATATTTTATTTCTCTGTGTGCATATCTGCGTGAGTGTGCGTATTCATGTGTGTGCCGTGCCCTTGGAGCTAATAATGTTATGGACATTGGTGAATCTTATGATGGGAACTAAGCTCAGGTCTTGATCTCTTCTGAGCCATCTCTCCAGCCCCAGGAGAAATACTTTAAAAATCACCAAACTGTGGGAGAACCTTCATTTTCTGTAATGAGAAGAAATGAGCGTGTAATATGCATTGCCCCAAAACATAGCTCAGTGGGAATATGGGATTGTTTATTCTGGGCCAAGTGTGACTGACCCCATGGCCCAGAAACAAGGATTCAGGTCACCCTGAATGACATGTTCTAAAATGAAAACAGTTACTTGAACTTTGTATGCTCACAGAACAAAAAGGAAGTCCCTAAATCAAGACCTTTATTGAATGCCTTAGTGGGAATCACAGGTACAGGGTTCCGGGGAGGTGGGGAGACCTGTGCTGTACATGTCAGGTGCTCTCTGGTGACCACCTTAATGCCAGAGTTAGAGGAAGCTAGGGGCCACTAAGTTAACACACTCCTAACATCTTCCTGACAGTCGGAAAGATGTGAGCTAAACACAGCAATGAGCAACGGTTAAGGGGGCGGAAGACAGCTGAAGATCTGCAACATTCAGACTCTCCACAATCACACAGTTCTATTCAATCAATCATACTTGTAAAAGCCATCAGTAACGGGGATGACTTACTTTTTCCTGACAACTTGAGAGAACGTATTCTAGAGCAGTGACCCACCCAGATGTTTACAGGTACATTTCATCCTGCCCTCCCTATTGGCCTGACTAGCCTCTCAGAATTGCTTTTCTGGTTAGACAGCGGCCTTGAGTTGTGATGACTCTGCCTTCCTCACCTTCCTGCGTGGAGGGATCGATCTGCATTCTCGCCTCCCAGTGCTCTGTTACCATTCTAGACCTGCTCCCTGGATGCTTGCGCCGTGCCGAATAGAACACGCTATGGCGTCTTGCTCGTTCTGTGTCGTCTCAATGACCTGAGGTGACACTGTGTTCATTCATGTGTGAGGGAGGGCTTCCGATTACAGACCATGTCTGAGAGAGAACTCTAAATTCGTTTCATTGAAAAGAATCGAGGAAATTAAAAGGTTTTTTCCTGTAGATTTGACGGTAGCCAGAAAGCCTTTGTTAACAGGGAAATGTTAAGTGATAACGTTTAATTAGCCTGGGTTATTAATAGCTGGCTGCCCGGATTTACACAGGCGCAAACTCAAGTTTTTATGTAACTGCAGTGCCTCCCTTGGGCGGCTCTTCCTGAATGGGACGGGGTGTTTGAAATCTTTCAGGTATGTTTTATTTGCCCGAGAAAGGAGTTTTGTTTTGGGTCTCGCTGTCTTGGAAAGCTGGTTCTCAGGGGAGTAGACTGGGGGGGGGGGCGCACAGGAAAGATGCTGAGGCGCCTGGCGTCCCCTGTGCCCTGCGGTCTTCCTGTATGTGATGGCCAATTTGCCTGTGCCTGGGTCCCACTTGAAGACTGTGACTGAGCAATACTGGTGCGCTCACCTCACACCCTTAGTATGGCTGCAGCCGTAGGTCTGTTTGCTCACTACTTGTGTGCTTGACACAAGCTGGGGTCATCTGGGGAGAGGGAACCACAGTTGAGAAAATGCCTTCATTGGCCTGTGGACCAGCCTGTGGTACTTTTTTTTTTTTTGACTGATGATTTATACGAGAGGGACTAGCCCACTGTGGGCAGTGCTACCCTGGGCTGGTTGTCCTGGGTGGCCTAAGATATAAGCAGGTTCAGCAAACTATGAGGAACACGCCAGTGAAGGGCATTCTCTGTGACCTCTGCTTCAGTTCCTGGTGTAGGAGGGTCTTCTGTATTTTGTGTTGCTTTCATTGGTTGAATAAAGAAAACTGCCTTGGCCTTTTGATAGGGCAGCCCTTAGGTGGGCGGAGTAGACAGAATGGAAGGCTGGGAGAGAGAAGGCAGTGTGGGAGACGCCATGTCTTCTCCGGCCCAAGATGGACACTGGTTAGATTCATGCCGGTAAGCCACATCCTCGTGGTGATACATAGATTACTAGATATGGGTTAGTTTAAGATGTAAGAGTTAGCCAAGAAGAGGCTAGAGCTAATGGGCCAGTCAGTCATTTAATAAATACTGCTTTCTGTGTAATTATTTTGGGTACGCAGCAGGAGCTGGGTGGCCGGGACCAAAAGCAGGCCCGCACCTCATTACTACATGTTCCTGCTTCCTGGTTCCTGCCATGAGTTCCTGCCTTGACTTCCATCAGCGAGGGACCGTGATCAGGACATGTTCGCCAAATAAACCCTTTCCTCTCCAAACTGTGTTTGGTCAGAGTGTCTTATCCCAGCAACAGAAACCTAACTGGGATCTTCTGGTTGCCACACACTATGGCTGGGGACAGGGAGGCAGACAACACTCCACAATCTTCATGCAGGTAGCCAGGGCTCTCCAAGAGGCAGAACACAGGGTGATAGATCTTCCTCAGGAAGCTGTGCAGCCTCCAGCAGGATAAACGAGGCCCACCAACATCATGGCGAATCTGCTCTGTTGGAGTCTGTTGACATACATATTTTAAACTAGTCCAAAAAATACCTTCATCTCAAAGTCTCAACGAGTATTTAACCAAAAGTCTGAGCGCTGTCACCTCAGCAAGTGGAGACGTAACTTGTGCATTTGGCCCTTCTGTGACTGAGGTTCGTCTTTTATGTTATCTCCAGGTGTGTGTACGGTCACTATCGCTTTCATAAAGGCCAAGAACTAAGGCTATCCCTGTTGTTTTCCTGGTGGTGCAGACCAGCCAAGGCAGCATGTCTCCACCTTGCTCTGGTGAGTCTCCTCAGCAGGGCTGGGCAGCAATGGGCACAGGCTCCCAACTGTGTGATGCACTTGCCTGGGCCTCTATTTCCCTATTTGTATGGCATGCACAGGTATAAAGGCTTTATGGGAAGTTCTGGAAGCAGGATAAGGCACATCCAAAGTCACTAATAAGCATCAGCTCTTGTCATTTGAAAGAACAGTTGCCACATTTCCTGTTTGTCCACCTTGCTTATGGCTTTTTGCTTTTGAAATCTGCAGCCTTACAAAGCCTTACGACAGCCACTCTTCCCCCTGCCTTCTCGCTGGGGACAGTAATCCCAGGTCCCCAAGGGCTCTCAGTGTCACAGATTGTTTATCACAGCAAAGATCTGGAGAGGGAAGGGCTAGCCAGGCCTCTGCTCACCAGCCTGGAGTGCTGACACAGGACTGGTTCTCTGTTAGCAGAGGGCCAGGTGATGCTACCAACCTTGCAATGAACTGTTATAATGAACGGACCCCTTATTTCAACCAACTGTCAGTAAAAATCGTTTGTGGTAAGGATATGGTATATGGCAAGGGTTTTTCAAGAAAAGAATGTTTTCACACACAAGAGCGGATTCTGCACCCTGTCTGGGCACAGTTGCTGCGTGTCCCCCCAACACCACGCGTCTGCCATATGGCAGCATGGGCCAGGGAAAGAGGCCACCACCATACACCCACACTGCTTGCTACCAGTGGCAGGCAAGAGAGCTGGCTTTGGGACTGTGAGAAAGAGAGAAAGAGAGAGAGAGAGAGAGAAAGCTAACCCTGTCCCTCACCAACTGCAGCACACAGGAGAATGGGCCCTGCGCCCTACCTTGATAGTACACTAGAGCTGACCCTTTTGTGGGGTGCACAGGTGAGCCAGCCCCGAGGGTGTGAGAACAGGAGAGCTGACCCTTACTCCCTGAAATGCCTCCTTCAGCAGTACAGAGAGAGGGCCCTGTGCCTCGCCTGGGCAAAACAGGAGAACTGATGCTGCCCCTTGCTGCAGGCTGCCCCCTGGTAAGCTAGCCAAGGCAGTGTTGGAGAGTTTACCTGGGTGGTGAGAATGGAAGAAAGCAAGTAGGCTGACCAACCCAGCTACCACCCAGGCCCAGAGCCAGGGCTATGGGTGAGCCTACCCCAACAGCCACAGTTGGAGCATGTGAAGGGGCCGGACCTACAGATCCAAAACAGCAGGATCTCCATGACACAGGACAACATCAGGATATCCAAGAGGAGCCCCAGTGAGAACCCATTATCGATAATGTAGCAGAAGAGGAGGGCTCTGACCAGACCAATGATTCATGGCAATGACCACCTACAAATGAAGATGAATGGGCCAAAGGGTAAGCTGTGTGACTCTCTGGGCCACACCACAGCTTCCATGACAAGATTCTTCTTCTTATTTTCTTTTTGGTTTTGTTTTGTTTTTCTTTTTGGTTTTGTTTGGTTTCGTGGGAAGGTTGCATGGGCAGAGAGCAGAGGCCAGGAGACTGGAAGATAAGTGAGCTCTGGATACAGGATGTGAAATCCATGGAGAATCAATGAAAGTTAAGGGAATCAAAGAAAGGAGTATTTTGCCTTTTACTCCCATAAGGGCAACAAGCTGTTTTGTTTTCTTTTTGCAAAACAACTTCATCTAAAGGAGCGGCTCAGTTTCCTTTCAAATGCAGACTTGTTCATAGCCTCTGAGATGAAATACGATTGCTAAAGACCTGACTGAGTCCCATTAGAAAGACCTCACATCCTTACAATCGTTTTTACATTATGTTATAGCCATGGCCAATACTTTATACAGCCAAGTTAACTATTGCAATATGAACTGACTCTGTGTGCTTGGCCTTTATGGAAAAAAGTCAGGTAACTGTTATGGTTTAAATATGAAATGTCCCCCAGAAGCTCACAGGTTTATTTGACCCCTGGCTGGTGTTGCTACCTTGGGAGGTATGAGAAGGTTCGGAGGCATGGCCTCTCTGAAGGACATGGGTCACTGGGGACGTGCCTTTGAAGGGCACACTTAGCCCCTGGTTGCTTCTTCTTCCTCTCCCTGCTTCCTGTCTACCGTGCAGTGAACAGTGTCTTTCTCTACGTGAGGCCATCACCATGATGTTCAGCCCCAGCACTCCACAGAGTCCAGAATTCAGAACTGGAACTCTGAAGCCGTGAGTCAGAATAACCCCTTCCTCCCTCTATTGTTCCAGTCTATTGTCCCCCCAGTTGGTGGGACAAGCAGTTCAGGAACTAGTGAGTTACTGCGTCCTTCAGTACTCGTGGGAAAGGGCAGGAAGACGGTAGCTGTAGCGACTTCAGAGAAGGGCAACATTTCAGTAAAGAGGGCCTTTGCTGTCCTTCAAGCCACACATAGGGAGCCACCCGCTTTCCCTGTGCACTAGTGGACTTGGTTATATCTGAATCATTAGCGCAGGTTTCATTGTCTAATACTCAGAAGCCTGCAACGAGGAGAGGATCACTGGGAGGGTCCCATACCTGTCCACCTTTCTAAAGAGGAGGTCATGGCTCTGTCCTTCCATCTTAGTGTTGACACTGAGTCTTTGTCCTACATAAAGCACAGGCCACTTTGTCCTTCCTTAGCTGCAGCGGGGCTGAGCACACTCTCGCCAGGAGCAACATCCAGAGTCCAGATCAGAGACTTCGACTTCTATTATGTGCCCCAGGCCTCTAATCAAGCCCCTTTTTTCCTCTCTCACTCAGATTCCCTCTCTCTTGCCTCTGATTCTTCACTGTGTGACATTTGTCTTCAAACACAAAGAAAAGAATGTTGAATGTGAAGAGGAAAATGGGCGGTAATCATTACAGATGACCCATTAGAAGACAAGCCGCCCGCTTGTTTATTTGCTCATACAAAGGTATCCTTCTGCCACGCTCCGCGGCAGACAGGAGTGCATTCGGACATAATTGCCCATGATTACCCTTTGATTGGAGATTCTTTGCCCAGCTTCTCTTGGGTACTTTGAGCATATAAACAAACCGCCTACAAGTAAATCCCACCCATCAAACCCACCCATCACATCCTTCTTCTTGTTTGAAGATTCTACTTTGTAGGCAAACATTTTGTCCCCGTTAAAATGACAAGAAAAGAAACTTTAAAGTTGAGACAAACCTGGGCGAAAAAAATCTTTGTTCATGAAATTTGTTCTGAGCCAAATGTATTTCCTTCCCCAGGAAGAACTAGGTAATAGATGAAGAAAAACCCATCTAATGCAAGTAAAATTAATGGTTAAATAGGGAGCAGAGATATTGAACTACTAGCAGCTCCTCTCGAAGCCAGCCTGGTGAATACTTTAAGTAATACTAAAGAGCCAGGCTGAACAGACTGACATGGAGCTGACCTTTAGCATGATTTAAGGGTCCTCACTCTGAAGCCCTGAATGGGGTGCAGGTGTCTGTGAACTCTTGGCCAAATCTGGAGGTGTTTATAACTATATGGGATTTCTTTCCTGACCCATGATCCACAGGTTGTAAAGGAGTCTAAGAATCCCCATCCCAAGAGGATTCTTTCAGGGAAATGGACAAGTGGATGGAACTATAGCAGTGGGACCCTTGGGCTTATGTGAGCAAAGATGCACATTTGAAGCATTTGTCTTCGAAAGAGAGTCAAGGCAGGCCTGTGTGGATCACTAACAGCCAGATCAGCGGGGGAAATTGAAGAATAGCTGAGAATTGGATTTAGATAGTTGCCCAGTAGAAAGAATGAAGCCTCTCAGCGACTCAATAAAACAAAACTACCTCACATAACGGTCGAATGTGAACACTCCTTGTCTGAGGCCATGCAGAGACTCAGGCTCCTCTCCTCGCATCCTACGACTCTGATGTCTGATGACCCTGCACTTCTCCGTTAGGATTCCCGTATTTAACAATAGATAGAGGAACATATGAGAGAGAATGTCACTTCTGTTCATTCGTATTCCTTCAGTCCGAATTTAGTCAGATGGCCAATGCTCTATCTAGTAAGGGGGGGCTGGGAAATGTAGTCTTTACCCTCAGAAGGGTGAAGAGCTTGGAACCCTTCTACCCTACCTGCTTAAATGAAGTGACGATGCTACAGAGCATTTAGGACTGCAGAAGACAAACTGGTCTAGAAACTGGGAGAAAACCCAATGTCCTGGACAAAGTCGTCCTTAGATGCCATGCAGGAAAGGCGGGCTTCTAAGAAACAGAAAGGCAGCAAAGTGTGGTGGCGCACACCTTCCAGCTCAGCCCTTGGTGGGCAGAGAACAGGTAAATCTCTGAGTTCTGAGGCAGCCTGGTTTACATTTCAGGCTACCTGAGGCTATAAAGTGAGACACTGTTTCAAAAACCAAACAAAAAAGAACTGGAAAGGCAGTCAGACAGCGAGGCCAGCAGTCATGGTCATAATCAACCTATGAGTAGGATAGAAAGGCAGAAGAAATTTTAGAATGAATTATGAGTAGTGGCGTCCTAACTGCTGAACTATCATTTACAAATGCCAGGGTTGAGCCTGGTGGGTGGGGGTGGGGCAAGACCTGGAAAGATTAAGGAGATGGAAAGGGGATGACAGGGGAGGCAGTCAAGACAACCGTGAGATCTGTTGTTCAAGTCCTTCTGAAAGGGTAGGATCGGGTCTAGAAAAGGCAGGGCCTGCCAGTGGGTCAGATGTGAGGAGAGACACATGGGAACCAGGAAAGGCCTGGCATGACTTGTCCTTTATGTTGCCAATATACCAGGGTGTGGTGGCACACACTTTTAAACCCAGCACTCAAGAGACAGATGAATCCAGATCTCTCTGAATTCGAGGCCAGCCTGGGTTACAGAATGAAATCCTGTCGCAAATAAAAATAATAATAAAACTGTTACCAATAACATCTTTCAGTTTCTTTCCAAAACTTTAAAATTTATATTTGCCTATTTATTCTCTCTCTCTGTCTCTGTTTCTCTCTCTCTCTCTCTCTCTGTGTGTGTGTGTGTTGTGTGTGTGTGTGTGTGTACGCGCACGCATGTGTGTATCTGTATGTAGGTAAGAGGGCAACTTTTGGGAGTTGGTTCCACCATGTGGGTCCCAGGGAACAAACTCATCGGTTTGGTAACTCATTGCCTTGGTGGCAAATTATTTTGCCCACAGAGCCATCTCACCATCCTTTTCCTCAAACATGGACAGACTCTAAAACAAAGAACTCAGATTTCTACAAATTGTGTCTCTGCGACGCGTGTAAGATCCTGCCCATCCCTGCTGGAAGCAGCCTCTGTGATGAAGACATGTACTCTGAGTTTCCTCAGTGACTTGTGGAGAACACATGTCTGCTCCCCACTTCCTGGTCAGGGACAGTCAGTTGCCCACTGCAATTCTCTCTGTGCTCTACATTACCCAGATCACCACTCCAGAGTTCTGTCAGCTCCAAGGCATCCAAAACAGTTTAGTTCATGGCTTGGATCTGCCCTACATGAGAACATGATTTTCTTTGAGTAAGGAAGCGACCGCCCAGGAAAGCCAATACACCAGTCTGTCAAGATGCCAACATTCTGCTTTATTCACATTTAGGTTTATGAATGGAAAGGGCTTTTTGCTCCCATGCTGTAATTTGTAAACAAAAGAATGACGTAAAAATAACAGATACAATTCCTTTGGTACACCCACGACTTTGACATTTTTTCATTCTGTCATGAGACCGTGAGTGCCGCCAGTTTCCTCTCTGTGTGGCATCTGCCTTTGCCATACACTGTTTTCCTCTCTTGCTTGACTCCTGCTTCACCAGTTCATGGATGCAGCACACCAAACCACAAAGTATTTCCAGCTCCAACCTGTTGTCTACCTTCTGTTCATTGATACGACAAAAGGAAGCAAAATTGAAAGTCATGTATGCACGTGTTCAAGGCTTGGAATATTGACTGTCATGAGAAACTTCTCACACACTGCCCATCAAGATCATATAACTACCAAGACCTCACTCAGCTAGCAGCATGCCAATTACCAAGCCGGTTATTCAAAGACTAGACAAACAGAATTCTGAGATGCTGTTTCCGCTCGAGGTTTCTAGCTCAAAGGGTTCCAGCTGACGATACTCGAATGTCACGCGGTTGATGTGTTTCCCACTGGAGACCATGCGCACCACAGCGTTGTCGCAGCTAATTTTCATCTGGGCTGTAATTGATGGGGAAAAATAATAAACGTTTTCCAACAGGCTTAGAACAGACAGTAAAGCCAGTGTTCTCCACATAAGTTAAACAGGAAGGTGGGATAGGGCCACGAATGGCATCTTGCCCTCACATAGTCAAATCACTTTCAGTCAAAACATACTTTTTTTAAC
This sequence comes from Ondatra zibethicus, assembly GCA_004026605.1. Lineage (NCBI taxonomy): Eukaryota > Metazoa > Chordata > Mammalia > Rodentia > Cricetidae > Ondatra > Ondatra zibethicus. Next base: position 20,192 of record PVIU01020588.1, read on the forward strand.
TATATAATTAGTTGTAGAATGTGAAGTGGATCTGGCCTTTCTCTGAACATACAGGAAACCACAGGGCAAGGGACGCTGGCTAGAAAGAGGCAGGTTTCTCTTTGACCTTTGTCCTGTCCTCCTGCCTGCGATGCTTAGGTGGCAAAGGGGACAATGGTAACCAAGAACTCTGTTCCATGCTGACCTTTCTAGACACAGCAGACAGTTTAGGGTGGGAGCAGAATCTGGGGATTTAAGTGGCAGCTAGTGCAGAGAGGCGGGACTGTATGGTGTTTGTGTGGACCAGAAAATCCCGTTTATTACACCTTAAGTCTGGATAATGACTACAGTTTTCAGGTAAGTGAAACTCACTTGCACAGAGTGGGTATACACTGAGTAGGCCAGCTATTGTTCTGGTGCCGTGGTTCTCAACCTTCCCAATGCCTCAACCCTTTAATACAGTTCTTCACGTTGTAGTGATCCCCAACCATGAACTTATTTTCATTGCTACTTTATAACTGTATTTTTGCTACTGTTATGAATCGTAATGCAAATATCGAATATGTAGGATATCTAATATGCATTCGACCCCAAAGGGGTCGAGACCCACAATTTAAAAATCAATTTTCTCTTGTTTACCAACAACTTTCAAACTGTCCTCATATGGAATAGCTTTGAACATTCTCACTTGGCTTACATCCAATGCTTTCATTGTCTGAGTGGGCACCCGACACCTGTTTGTCACTTCTCCTGGCAGATGTGCCCAAGAAACTCACAACGAAAGTCAGATTATTTCCATTGAAAATTACTTTCCATTATTTCTATTACCACAGTTTGATTCCTGACACACATTTTATCTGTCATATGATAATTCTCCGCTATTTTAATTTTCCCAGTCTCTCCCTTCATACGTTGCATCTGCCTGTTATTTCTCAGTGCTGAGACACACTGCCACTATCGCCACATCACAGGCGCCTCACACACAAAGTGGCCTGATAATGCCAGCAGGGTGATAGTCTATTTGAAAGCATGATAAGTTTCAACCCTGATTTTTAAAAAAAAAAAAACACGAATATGAAAGAAGCTGGATTAACTGCTGCCTGGAGGCCGCGTTTATCTTTCTTTAGATAATTTGGAAGGCTGGTTTTCTTTCTGGTGTCACTCTGAACATGAATCTACATGATACTTGAATCTAGATGTTTCCTTTAGCTACTGTGCATACTATTTGCTTTGACATAATTTCTAACAAAATTCGATTTAAAGGACAGGGTTTCTGATGGTTCCATGGTTTTGGGCCAAGCTTAGAGGACATGGAAACAGGGAGGATGCCAGAAGGAAACAAAGCTGCATGTGCCAGCCGTGTAGCTCAGTGGTAAAGCATTTGGCCTGTGTGTGATGCCCTGGATACGGCCCCTAGCGCCACATAAATAAATGAAAAGGAAGAAAGAAACCTAAACTACCCAAAATGAATCAGAAAGTGATAGAATTCTAGCTTTAAATCACTTAACTTTGGTTTAACTATATCCCTAAGTTAGACAAAGCAGTTTTGGGGCCTTCCTAGTACCTCTTCACCTAACCTAAGTCATATAATTCAAGCAGAAATAATATGGTTTCAATTATCTAATTTTAGGTCACAAGTGTTCTTCAGTCATAGCATTTCACTCCACTCAAATACATGTCCCTAAGCTGCTTCTCATAGCAGTCCTGGAACCATGCGGTGTCTCAGAAGGTGACTACAGAAGACCGTCTGCACGGCCACGTGCAGTGACTGCGTCCATCAGAGGAAAGACAAGTCAGTCTAAAAGATTCCTCTGGGCCTGATCGTGTGTACCTGTGACCCCAGCACTCCAGAGGCTGAGATGGGAAACCAAGAGTGCAAGGCCAGCCTGGGCTACTTAATGAGACCCAGTCTCAAAAAAAAAAAAAAAGAAACAAACAAACAACACTATCTTCTCAACTTCAGCAAAGTCAGTTTAGACAACTTTAGGAAGCAAACTTTGCCTCAGTGAGATAGCTTGCCTTGGTCCAATCGGACCTGTCTCATGGAGCCATTTCCATGCCCGTGAATCTGAGGAGGAGGCAGGACATACCAAGTGACCCTTCCTGCTTACCTGTGTGCATGACTTCTCTTTCAGAGATGTTTTGTTTACTGAGGGCTCAGAGAGAGAAAATACTGGTGATGTGACCTTATTTTAACATCAGAATACAACTGATCAAAACATCTGTCTGCTTTGTAACTTTATTACCCAGTTGGAGGAGAGAGAAAATACTGGTGATGTGACCTTATTTTAACATCAGAATACAACTGATCAAAACAGCTGTCTGCTTTGTAACTTTATTACCCAGTTGGAGGAGGGTCTGTGGGGATGCGAGAGGAGGCCCACTGAGGGGAATGGGCTCTGCCATTTGGTGCTGGTGTTCTTTGTCTTCGGTTTTAATTTGTCTCTTTGCAGACTGCCAATGCTTCCTGTAACCTAAAGTGCAGGTATGAGGGCTACTGTATAGAATTGTTCTATGGAAACCTCCCCACCACATACAGTTATTGGTCATGAGGTCAGTAGTTCAGACCCCATCCTCACACACCTTAGCTTGAGCATCCCCATTGGTCCCAGACAAGGCAGAGCTGGCCCCATTTGGCAGCTGCCTCCTAAAGTAGCTTTTATTAAAGATGAGCACTTTGAGATTTCAGAATTTGCATCTGGGTAGCAATGGTCTCTGAAAGGCTAGTATAGCTGCACAAGTCGGGGGAACTCAGGAGCTTAGAGGTGTTCTAGAAATCTTGCTGCTTCCCTGTATATGTGCTGTAAGTAATCCGGCCCTATATATATGTATATGTATCATATATGCACACCTATATATGTATATATACCTACATATGTATACATATATGAGACTGTATCATATACAGGTGGCAAAGTTATTTAGTTATCATTTCATTATTATACTGTTACCAGTCACAGATATTTTTACCATTTGAACTGCCAGTCCCAGTCAACAAACACATTAGTCTCCAAAGAATAAAAGCAGAGACCTTCCCTAAAGTGGAGAAACATTGTCTTTTTCAAAGTTTTCCCTGATATCCTTGCTGCTCTGCAGGCTTCTCTTTTGATGTTTTTACTTAGAGAATAAGTTCTGTTACTATACAAGGCCTCTAAAGGAAAATTCACACACTGACTTGACATATAAAACAAAATTTTTTGGTAGAATCTGTCTTCTTGTAGGTTAAAAGTTGGGGGTGTTTTATTCAAGGGAATCACCCAGATAGCTACGTGAGTGACACCTGAAGAGCCGTCTCACCAGGGCCGTGAAAGGGGGAGCACAGGTCCGCTAAAGGCATCATCTTGGAGGGGTCCAGTCCAGGTCCTCCGAGCAGCTCCACGAAGTCGCCAGTTCCACCACAGCTGGCTGCGGGTTTCTAAGAGAGCAATAGCAGGGGACAGAGCATGATGCAGGAAAACCTATTACAGAGACCAAACTGAGGCAAGAGAGGACCAGCAAGTGCACTCTGTCAGCCCTCAACCTCTGCCTGTGCCTTTGACTCAAGCACCAGAGACTCCAGAAATCATTTAAGGTGAAAAACAAAAAACAAACAAACAAACAAAAAACTCCCAAGAATTAGTTTTCTAAATTGTTCGATTAGTCATTTTTTAAATGTATGTGCACTTTTTAAGGGCGAAATTCAATGACTGGAAAAATGAAACTGGAATTTGTAAGCTCAGAATAAGATGTATGAACACAACCTGAGAGCACTTGGACACACGCCAAGCCCTTCGGACACATGCCGTCAGATTAAAAGAAACCCAGTCACCTGCAGTTTATAATTATATTATAGTTTGTATGTTTAAATTCTATGTTCTCCCTCAGCTTGCTTCTTTGCCTCTTGTTGTTAATGGAAATTTTCTGTTCTTATAACACGTCTCTTCTACGAGTAAGGATTTAGATTACTCATGAGTATATTTTAAAAAGAGTAGAACTGTGATTTGGGGCTCAAGTAAGTCAGACTTACCACTTGCTCTTTCCTTTAAAGAAAACCAAATCCTTTTCATGGTACTCAGAGGAAGAAGCCGTCCTAAGCCTCCGAACTGCCACCACCTACTTCCCTGAGACCTCCCACTGTTCTCAGCCAAGTGTGCATTCTCAGTCCCAAATGTGGCACTTGGCTCCTGCTTCGCATGCCCGGGTTAGCCTTGACTTCATGCCAATCCTCCCAAATGCTGGGATTATAGGAGTGAGCTACCACACCTACAAATGTGTCTTAAGCTCTTAGCGAAGTTTTCATCACGGCTCCACATTTTCAGTCTGGACTGCCTCCCACCGTTTATGTTGCCGGAGACTCTGTTATTCACTGATGTATACTCATTAAGAGAGCTGATGGTATGTGGCAGGTGGCCACAAGTTAACCAGCTAAATCCTGACACATGGGAGCCAAAATCTAAAACGGAGAACTTTAAACGTCATCCATGCAGGTGCACACATATCAGACATTTAGAAGGCATTGAAGATTGGTGGGAACTAAAATTAAAGCATTATATAATGGTGACTATTTGACTAAGGAAAGGCGACCATGGGAGCTGTTTATGTTTAAATAGCCTACTATGTGCACGGCTGTTTGCTTGGGTACTTCAAACACAATTTCATTGCATGATGAAATAAAGATTTAATTAGGCCCACTGTGCTCTAGTTTGTGAACTGAGAGTCAAATCAGCTATTTAGGAATGAAAGGACATAATCACCTTTCCCGTGAGTAGGTAGGCGGAAGTTTCCACTTGGTGAGCGGTGACATCAC